>JAHDVE020010745.1:0-216795 GCA_022606495.2 Halesus radiatus | reverse complement strand
CGCTTCAGATGAACACAGTTTTATTAGAAAATTTAATTATTATTATTATGATAGTTTTACATGGTTATTTGTTTCTCCCTTCCTATTGATGTTACATTTATTAGATGATTGGTGGCACAAGAAGAGTTGGCATTTATTGAATTATTGGTATTAATTTTAGGACTGGAAAGTATTCATAAAATGAATTTTAGGACTCGAAAATATCTATAAAATTACCTTACACAGCGTAAGAAGCTTTTAATAAATATTAACGTTTTTATTTATTTTTTTTTTATTTTACACTTTGGTTGTTTAAAGTGTTGCGGGCTGTGGACGCATTTGCGCACCGATGCGTGAATTTTTAATTCTGTTTTTATTTTATTTTATTTAATGACTTTAGGTAAGTACTAACCGGCCAGCCTAGCTAAGCAATTTACAGGTGAATTTATGGATACGATTGTCTGAAAAGATGTGTTTTAAGTTTAGTACTGAGTGCGAGTATTGAATAAATACCAACAATTTAAACTAACGACGATACATGTGGGAAAATTTTGTAGAATATTAGTTAAGACTTTTACATTTGTAAATATCTCAATAATAACTCTCTCTAAATACTCAAAATATACCAAAACATAGTTCCGACCTTATACGTAGGGGGTGTCGATTTGTTCAGCAACTTTTGAAGTAAAAAAATATGAAAGCAAGTACCTTCTCAAATTTCATTAAAATATTATTGTGTGTCAATAAACATTTTTAAAACAAGAACTGCAGTTATGAAGTATTACTGTAGTTTATTATCTCTGATTTATTCCAAATATTTATAGGTAGAAAACAACCAATTTAATATTTTTATTGGTAAAGGCTAAGAGATATCATATTTTCACATGAAGCGTTAACTTTGTGATGTGAAATTATAATTTTAAAATTAAACAATAACTTTGTTTTACTTTTTATACACCCATTTTTGACAGTCTCCATGGCTGAGTGGTTACGATCCTTGACTACGAATTTGGAAGTCGCGGGATCAAATCCCGACGTGTGCAAGTAAATTTCATTTGATTAATTTGTATTATTTTATAATTTATTCATTGAAAATAATATGTAGTATATTTGGGGCAAGTTCCAAAGTGGTAGATACTGTCAGTATTGCCCTGGTAAAAGATCATCATTCAGAATCGAAAAGTTTCTGGAAATGGGTTTAGCCATGTTTGGTGACCGGGTAATAGTCAGGTACATCCCCACCTTCCTCTTTCCCGTCTCCTTCTCCTCAATACCTTCAGCTTCACAACATATCCAAATTGATGTGCCATAGTCCACACGCTACAGATGGTTGGAAGCAGTTGGGACTCTTGTGTGATATCACATTAAAAAAATATTCTAAACTGTAAATTTCCCATATTAAATAATCTGCTATAATGGAAGAGATATGTCGATGATGTTTTATGTACATGAACAGGTACGGAGCGCCAACTTAACTCCTTCCATAAGCAAATTAAATTCACCATGGAAATAGGAAATTAAATTTTTAGACCTTACGTTATCAGCTATAATCAAAAAATAGATTTTAAAATTTACCCTAAATCCAATTATACTGACAACCATTCATAACAACTCTAATCACCCCACCTCCCACAAACATTCCGCTTTCCACTCGATAATCCACCGGCTGGTTACGGTCCCGTTATCAAATACTAACTTTTCACTAGAATTATCCATAATTAAACAAATCGCAATAAATAACGGTTTTCGTGAAAACTTAGTCAATAACGTCCTAAATAATATATTTTTTTAAATGTTTTCAAATAAGTATCTTATTCAACAGTTTCCCTAATAATAATATAATATACTAGCTGATGTGTACCCGGCCTTGCTCGGGTACAATAATTGATTTGACAGCGAAAGTAACTATCTCCAAATAAAGAAACATTCATTTGAATATTTTATTTTATTTTATTCCATACATTTATTTTTTCAAAATATATCTAAATCATAAAGTTCTTAAGTAGGTACCTACTCGTGTTTTCAATTTTGAAAATATTCTACCCAAAAAACCTTCTTCTTTTGAATATGCAATCTGTGGCTAACCAGAGTGTTATATCTATGGGCTAAACTAATTAAAACATGGCGGGTTCAATGTTTTTCATACTAATTTTAAAACGTCATAGTAACAGTTTTACATATTGGATTTCATTCAAACTACTTTCTAAACCTTCCCGGCATTAATAAAAATAAACTGTGCCATTTTTTTGCGAAACCGGTCCAGTGATTTTCGAGAACATCGAGGACAAACAAACAAACTTACGTTGATTTTTATATATATAGATAATAATAATCAACCGCATCAATGGCATAGGATCTTGTATATCAATAATTTCTCTCAACAAAGCATTAAAAACCTTCCATCCAATATTAAACCAGCATTTTAAATGGACTACAGCAAAATTTTTAATTAATGTTAAAGATATGTTAGGCCACTAGTGCATTTTCTCACTTCAATGCAACGATTGCCCCGCGTTTTTTGTAGGCAAAATGTCGCGTAATGTTAATATTAGGGTAAAAGAACACTTAAGATGTCTTAATAATAATGGGTTCTCGGAATTTGCAAACCACCTCTTAGAAACCGACCACACTTTCAATAAAAACGCAGGAATTTATTACTACATAAAAATGGAATAGGTATTAGACTAGATAACTTAGAAGCATTCGAAATAAGGAAAACCAAAAACACTAATAGTAAATGAATTAAAAATTACTTTGTATTCACCACTTTATTAATATACACATATCAACATGTTTCGAAAGCGCAGGAACTTAGTATTCTATATATTCCTGAAGAAAGAAATGATAATGAATATGAATTGAAAGCCCCAGACTTATGATATTCACAATCAACAAAGTACACTCCCTTCCCTGTCCGCTACCTGCTCCCCTCCCACCATTGGGCCTCCACCTGCCCGTTTTTATCAATCCATAACACATGTGTATCATAGTTTAGTAGTATACTGCCCTGAAGAAGCTACGGTGGTACCAAAACCCGGTCGGCAAGAAGTATATAAAAAAACAATATGATATCAATTTATATTTCAGCTAAATAGAGATCTGGTTGGGGGGGGGCGGGGTAATAATAATAATTGGATAATTTGTATAGTGCTGTTTAGATTAAGTTCTTATTTACAAAACAATTTTTTTACTTTGGAATGCCCTATTCCCGTGAGCTACAACTAATGTTGTGTGCCAGGCTAACTGACTTATGTTTTACAAAACAACGTTTTTGTAAATTAATAATAATAATAATAATACTACTTGGATGACTTGCATAGCGCCGTTTTTGTGAAAAATCACCTCAAAGGCGCGGAAATTGTACAATCTTATCAGATAAAGTGTGTGTACATTTATCAAAATTGTTTCTTATATTCAGAGAAATGTTTTTTTCCTATTTTTATTGTATTTTTGTAAAGCTGAATAAATATCTTTTTTTTAATTATTGTAAATGCATACATACAGTAATGTAACATCGAAAATCTAAAATATTTTGTGCTACAACACGTACCAATTTTAAATATTTATTACCCGACTTGTGGTGAAGTTCACGCAACTCGTTTTCTGATTGTTTATTTGTTGACAAGCGAATATAATTAGCTTAAATATATTAAAAACCCATGAAAAGATAATGATGGATTGCTGGATGCAGCATCAGATCACAACTCCAGCACACTAGGCATGAGCAGATTCATTCGCAGTAGTGAATCAATTCAGTCTGATTCACCTCGGTCTTGTGAATTTGTTTGTTTAATTTACTCCTTGGAAAAATGAAAACGAGGGATTTTTTTCACATTGCAAATTGTCATTGTATTGGAAATAACATATTTAAAAATAAAATAAACACGAAAATAAAAATCTTACTTAATTAGATGACACATAATACGAAAAATATGTATGCACCTCAATGTAGTAAATAATGGTTTAGTTTTTAAAGACAATATTACGAGCCAAACAAAGATGCACCCTACCGAGTATGGATTACTTCGGAAATTCCCACCTGATTAGTGAAAGTAATGGCTTGGCCGCACTAGGACAAACACGGACGGAATCGCGGCGGGCATTGAGGAATGAATTAGTAACTTCTGACCAGCGTCTCACAGTGACTTGACTAACTTGCGCAGTGCGAATCTATGGACAGACTCAATATCGACAGACATAGTGAATACAAAGTTACAACTGAATATAGAATACATTTAATTAGGGGATACGGACTGCGAAAGCGAATATGCGCTGGTCGGAATTACTGACTGGCTGACTAGAGGGGTTTGCGCGGAATTCTATATGTTAGATGGAGTCCTGTACACTGCACAATATCTCCGGCGACTTTGGGATGATATTCATAATATCCGCGCCGTAATTATAGTACCACGCAATAAATAATCATAGGGTTACAAGGCCTAAGCGAAGGAATGAAGAATTAATTCCGAGTTAATTTGAGAATCAAATCGGGTGTGTCAAGAGATTGAATTTATTCATTTAATTCATTCATCCAATTTCTCCCATTCCTACAGCATACCAAAGATTAAATAATATTATTGTAATTTATTAGGTTTACTATGAATCACAGAAGAATCTTAGAAACAAATTTATTTACACTTAATTGAATTGTATGATAAACAGCTATTGTGAGCTACTTTCACCAGTATAGATTAGCATGCAACCAGCTTGGCTTTGGGGTATAAAAACATGCAGTTTGAAATGAACGTACCTTTCTACCGTCCAGGGAGTATATGGTCCGAACACCACTGGGCAGCGTGACATTGTCCACGAGGACCCTGGTCAGATCGGCTGTCAAACTATCAAACGACCTGCAAACCAATTAGCCGATTACACATCACACCTTGCACTGTGCCACTGTTAACCATAATTTATTAATAACAAAACTTTATGTGTACACAACGAGAACTATTTTAAAGTATGGGAAAGGATATGGGAAGGTCGGGGGGTATTTCACTGGACTAGATTATGTTAACTTTGAATGGGAGCAATATGTATTTCCACTAATCTTTACCTATAGCGTTCGGCCAACACTGGTATCACGACACCGCAGTAAAACTTGTCACCGTTCCGGAAGAAACGAATCCGCTTTGCTTTTCTAGCCGGCGGCGTTCTCAATATAACACTTCTGCGTGACTTTTTCATAATTTCCATGTCACTGAAATCCTTCTCCAGCTCGCACACGGAGCTCGACCGACTTCCGCTGCGGCTCAAGTTATCCTCCATTCTGCAACAATTTCTAGCTACAATTTCGAGAGCAATTTTGACAGTCAGCGATTCGGAAACGATGTCAGATAACGGAACGTCAAAACCATTCTTTTTTGAAAGCGAGTTACTTAGCTCTGGCTGTCGAGATGAATAATTTAAAAAGCGCAACGAAGATCACAGCGCAGCCAGAAGCCGCTGCGAGCTTTCGCGGTGTGATTAAAACATTATTCGAGATAACTTTTTAATTACTATCGCTCACATACGCCCATAACCAAGAATGCTTGCTGGCGTAATCCAGTGCGCAGGCGCAATCAGGAATGAAATTATTTTACATGACATTGTTTCGTGACGTTTTTTTAATTATTTTTTAAATTTTTATAACCCTCCGAAATGAAGTTATTATTTTCAAAACCCTATTTTACCGGCATAAAACGCATAAATTGCTTTATAAACGATAATACAGATTCATTTGCTAATAGATGATTTGTGCGCAGTACCTACTTTCGAAACGAAGTGCATTTTTTTATAAATATGGCAGCACCGTAAACAAGTGGAACATTTTTAACAATTTATTTCGTCTTACATTTTTTCACATTTAAGAACCCTATGATAAAAAATTATTCTTTTTAAACCTATTCAAGCCACATAAATTGCTTTATAAACTTTTACAGCCCTTTGGTAATAGGATTTGTGGACAGTACTTACTCTTGAATCAAAAAGCAAAGTGCATTTATTAATATGGTAGCACTGTAAACAGGTGACGCATTTATCAATTTCGTTTTATGTCATCGACAACCGACAAACAAAGACGATTTATTTCTTTTATATTTTCATATTAGTGCCCGTGAATAACTCTCAAAATGGCATCGAGAAAAAAGGTCCTCCTCAAAGTGATAATATTGGGAGACAGTGGCGTCGGCAAGACCTCGCTGATGAACCAATTCGTGAATAAGAAGTTTTCAAATCAGTACAAGGCTACGATCGGGGCAGATTTCTTGACCAAGGAGGTGATTGTTGACGACAGAGTGGTGACTATGCAGATTTGGGATACTGCTGGGCAGGAGCGATTCCAGTCACTGGGAGTCGCGTTCTACCGAGGGGCGGACTGCTGTGTGTTGGTTTTCGATGTTTCCGCCCCCACTTCCTTCAAATCTCTGGAGAGTTGGAGGGACGAGTTCCTCATTCAGGCGTCGCCCCGCGACCCTGAAAACTTCCCGTTCGTCATTCTAGGCAACAAAGTCGACCTCGAGAGTCGAACTGTGTCAGCCAAGCGCGCCCAGCAGTGGTGTCAGAGCAAAAACGGAATCCCCTACTTCGAGACTAGTGCCAAGGAGGCCTTGAACGTGGAGCTGGCCTTCCAAACTATCGCCCGCAATGCTCTCGCACAGGAAACAGAAGTAGAACTCTACAACGAGTTCCCAGATCAGATAAAGCTCAACGCTAACGAGGGCAGCAGAGGCCGAGACGGGGACAACTGCGCCTGCTAGAACCTCTGTATACCGCCGCCCAGCCAGGAGTTGGGAGACCCCTGCGTTTGACGCTTGTTGAATTGGCCAAGGAAGAGGTTTATTGCTTTGCCTTATCACTTGTTTTATTGGTTTTTGTCATAAAGCAAATTACATCATTTCTCTGGCTTCAGGAAAGCTACTACTTCCAATGCAATATGCAATCGTTGACTCATTATATCTGTTTTACTATGTAAACATGTGATCAAATTATAATAATGATGACTCAGTTTAATAATGTCCATCTACACAATGTTATTTCATCCACAGATTAACACATGTCATCTTTTACTTTGATTTCAGCCATTGTTAAAAGTATTGCTCCATATCCTACAATGGTGTATTATTGTCTATGAATTATTGTAAATATTCTTTATAAATTTGGCAATAATAAATATTGTTTTGAACTTCAAACAAAACAATAACATTGTGACATGATGGGAAAACATATTTCAATAATTAATGTGCTCAATAAATGCAAAAAAAACTAAGAATCAATGACATTGAATTTTGTTTACAACATTATTTACGTGTGTTGATAATAAATACCCATTTAATAAGCTTAACTTTCATAGCATCATGCCCAAGGAAGTTTTCTGAAGCCATATAAAAAAAAATTCATAAAAAATGAGGTGTAATGTTAAATAATATAACTTTTTACAAATAAGAGATTCCCTACCTTACGGACTAACTATTATTCTAACATTAAACAAATATGAAATGCGCGATTGGAATATTTGATCATTCTTTTCATTTTTATTAGTAAAACCAAATAAATATAGTTTGGGTGAACGCTGGAGTTATGATTCTTGCGTGTTGCCGATAACCTTTGACCCTCTCAATGCCACGGTCGTCTATTAATATTTATAAAACTATGGGGGTACTACCCACCATAAGTAGGTACTCCAATATACATGATTCATCTTATCTTTAGTACTGATTTGTGCTATCAATCTATGCATTTATGGAAATGTGCATCTACTTTATCTGTGGCCAGCATTCAAAAATTGTTCTAAACAACACGGCAGGTTGCTAATTCAAGTAATACCCCCAAATGATCTGTAAATTCTTATCGGTACTTAGAAAAATGTATTATGTTTCAAATGACAAAAATCCTCAGTAATTTTTTCCACTTGGGACTCGGTAGAAAAACACATAATTTAAAAAAAGGGAAAATAGTTTCAAGTTCATAAAAATAAATAAAAAAATATGTGCATTTTAATGTTGGTATGAAATGACATTTGTCAAAAGTGCCAACTGCATAAAATGGATATTTAAAATATAGGTTGTTAGGTTCTTAGTTCGGGTTTTTTTAAGAAAGAAAAAACCCAAACTAAGAACCTGTCCTTTTATTACCGCATATGCAATTTTTTTTTTTTTATGAATCTGAAAGGATTTTTCTTTTTTAAAAATGATAATTCCAATAGGAAAAAAATACCCTATTAAATACATCCCGAAATGTTTGAATTAACATTTTACCTAAAATTTCAGTACATATTTCATATAAAATTTAAAAGATTACAGTTTAAAGATTATATTCTTCTAAAACCTTCTAATTATCCGTATAGATTTACAGATAAATCATTGGTAATATTTATTGAGTTTTGGGATCTCCATTAACCATGATTTCATTACTTCAAGTTGTTATTATCCATTAGTTGTGATAATGTAGCATTAAAATTAATTTGAACAGGTAATCTAATTTAATAAGAATTCATATTATCTGATTTATTCTAGATCGGTGATTGCGTATAATCATTAAATATTACTGTAATGTTTAACACAAATCTAATCTGTCATTTATTTGAAATGTTGTATTTTTCTGCTTTTGAGATATATAACAGTCATTCACTGTGCGAGTTATCCTTAAATGATATTTCATTTGCGTTATATTTGTTTGTAGAGAAGGAAATTAGCTATGACGAATTGACAGTCAATCGCTTTTAAAATAATATATCTTATCATATCACTGTGAATATTCATTCAAAACATGAGTTATAATATCAATTGTTCCATGATAGAGGGCATAAATGACAAATTGGAAATCGTTGGGAAAGTGAAACCAATGATTTTTAAAAATGGAAACAAAAACTCCTTTTTTTTTTCACTAATTGCTTTTTCACTCATACCATTTTGGCATGAATGATGAATAGTTTAAAGAAGATCAACATATCGATAGTCACATGGCAGAAGGGTCCATCTGTTAATTTCAATATCGTTCGGATGAGCAAAAATATGATTTCTATCAAGTCCTCCGACCGACATATTATGCCAATTCTCTCATTTTAACCCAAATTATATAGTCCTGTATGTGTTGTCTATTAGCCTTTCAAAAATAATTATTAATAAAATATGGATTTTTGATAAAATATTGCAAATGGGCTCTTTTGCCATCAATATTTTTTGGTGATTTTTCAAATGCCGCGTTTTGCCTCGTATAATGGTGCAAACAAAACAATAAAAATGTTTTATTATTGACCATTGATTAGTTTTAAGCTTCGCATATTAATCGCATTGAAAATTTCATTTATTTAACATTCATCTTTCTCCCCTTTTACACAGTACAGTTTTCACTAAGTTATACCATACCAATCGCGGGGTACAAAAATCGATATTTCTTTGGGTTTTGAATTTTCTATTCTTTGTAACTTTGTAGGCTACTGACGGATGTATCCTTTAGCCACACTCGAGATAAGAGCATTTTGGAACGTTGCTAGAAGAAATTTTTAAAATGGAAAAAAGTGCAGATTGGACTTTCTTCCGTATGACTACCGATATAAGATCTTTATCTGAAAAAAATAAATAGCCTCATTTTATATTTGTAAATATTTTAATCATTGCAATGGTGGATTTTTTTTCTCACAGCATTATTTTAAATCCAATTTTTAAAAGGAGGAAGATAAAATATGAATTTATAATATTGATCCTACTTTTAAAGTCTTTGAATTAAGTAAATTGATTATTTTTGATTTTGATATGTACGCAGTTTGAGACAAAGATTCAAGTAAGAAATCACTGCAAATGCTAAGTGGATCTGTGAAGTAAAAAAATTACCTTCTATGTACCAAGGCCTATCTTCTGAATAAAAAGCAGTTTACTTTAAATAAATCTTATATTCCTGCCGTGTGAAATTGCATTACTGATTAGAATGTTATAGGGATAGATAATAGGAACAAGGAAGATAATAGGTGAACCATTATTAAAAATAAACCGAGCGTGTCGCCAAAATCGTTCGCCTATATTACTGAAAGTCGTATCTACGCACTGTGGTTCCCTGCCTTGTTTCTGTCAACGCTCCAAACGCATAGCCGCTTTTGATGGTTTGGCCATAGCTCGACTACAGTCGTTACACTTCCGTGCCATATCTCCCTTTGTTTTTTTATTATCTATGTTTATAGGACAACCTCCTTAGGATACTTGTACACAGTGGCGGCTCGCGACTTTTGAGTGAGGCTAGAGTGCTAAGATTAAAAATACGACATTATTGATGTTGAAGCTGAAAATAATTTATTTTTTTTAAATTTCAATTTTTTGTATGGAGATTTAGGTGGGGCAGTGTCGTACCTACCAAAAATTGAAATTTTGAAAAAAAATCATTTTCAGCTTCAACAACATCAATAACGTCGTATTTTTCAAACATAGCACTCTAGCTCACTCAAAAGTCACGAGCCGCCACTGCTTGTACAGCACTTGCCTTTGTATTCGTCTTTGTTACAAGACGTTTAGTTCCTACTGAAATAAAAACATACTGATATGTCAATTAGGGTGTTACATAATTAGCTGCTGCCCTGTCATAACATTTATTAACCTTATATACGCAGCTGACGCATATGTGATCCATCGGCAACTATCCACGTACTCTGATTTTCACAAAAACACATGCGTAGTGTCGAAACGTGCCGCCCGCGTGATGGGATCGAAAGACCAGCGTTGTAAAGGTTAATAAATTAATGTATATTTTGTCTCCTGAGTATTATCCGTCTTTGTAGGAATCAAATCTTAAAAGAATTTTTTTTTTTATTTATTATTCTACCCGTGGCATGGGAAAGGGCTCGAAGGTTGAAAACGCGTGTGTGTGATATTAGGTTTCTGTTTCTCTGCACCTTAAATCAGTTGGTGTGTGGTACATATTAGATACTATTAAAAAAGACTTAGTTAAAACACACATTCATAATATTGTAATATTATTGCTAGACATTTTGTAAACAAAACTAGTTAATCCCTTTTTTATATTTTGTAAGTACTTTATATTATTACTAGCTGAAGTAACCGGTGTTGCCCGGTTAGTGAAGAGGTTAAGGGTTGAAGAAGGGGGAAAGGGGTTGTTTTTTTTTTGTTTTTCAAAATCACATGTAGACAGTAATTTACCTCTTATTTTGAACATTCATCATGCAATTATGCAAATTTATCCAAAATTCTGCTTTCGGGGTTTAGAAAGGCGGATGGGGGTAGTTTTTCGAAATCTCTTGTAGACGGTGACCTTCCTCTTGTTTTGAAGGTCAAGTGTGCAAAATTTCATCAAGCTCGGAGTAAAACTGTAGATTTGTATAAAAAAAACAAACCCACCCACAGACACTCTTCTTTATATTTATATTACCATAGGCAATGTTTTCTTTTATAATATAATTAAACCTAGAACTGCGCCACAACAGAAAATGAATCCCGTTTCATAAATATTAATAAACAAAAAAGGGTCTTGCAATACTAAGTATAAATAATCTAGCAGTCTTAAAAAAATTAAAACGTTTTAAAATTGAATTGTTTAGATCAGTTTTTTAATTGGTAAAAATTTGATGTATCATAGATGTAAAACAAGGAAAGCCCAATAGGGAAACATTTTGTCATTCAAATATAAATTAAAGATTATTCTTAGATATAATTTTTTTTTACTTGAAATAGGCTGAGGCCAATATACTGTTAGCAGTAACTTTTTTTACTTAACAATTAAAATACTACACCACAAATATGAAAACTAACATCAGCATAGACCATTTTCATACAGATCTGATGATAGTTTTTTTTTTTACAACCCACTTCAAAAAGTTACAGAATAGGAACTTAATTTTTCTGGGAAAAATACTCAATTACAGTTGTGGCAACATTTATATTATCAAAAGATATGAGTATCCATCTCCAGATGATAAATCTATGCATGCTTTATAGCGCTTACGGCGAGTAAGTGCAATTTTTTAGGTAATCACTTTTTGAATTTCGATAAGTTTTATATTGTCGGCTTGCGATCTGAAATTCAATATAATGAAGTGTAGTTTGTAATAATATTATCTAATGTAATAATCATGTACATATTTTATATGTAAATAAATAAAAAAAATGTATTAAAATCTTATGAATTTTATTTAACTTTTAACTGAATATTTGTAGACGGTTGACATTTGTCACATGAGAACGAGTTGCCTCTAAAAATTTTTCTTGTCTTCAAAAGCTCAACTGAGGAATGATCTTCCGGCCTCTGTTTCTTCCCTCCTACCAAATACTCTAAAATGGCTATACCTCCAGCTCCTGAAATTTGATGACAACATGCTACACTGGCGCTCTCTAGCGGCATGAATTGATGTTTTTCATACATTTTAATAGATTTTCTGTGTAATATATTCCTAATAAATTATAGAAATCTTACGTACTGGGAACAAAAATGGAACATTCAACATTGGTTGCAAAATACTAAAATTTCGAGGTCATCACTGCTACGAGTTCAAACATCCGATGATGTTTTGTTTTATTCTACGATCCAAGTTGCAACAATATGCAATTGTTGAGTCTATTTTACAATATGGAATTGTTGGCTGGGGGAACATATGATAATATAAGTCCACTTAAAATAATTCAAAGATTGATAATAATGGTAATTTAAAAAAAACCATCAACATTTTCCACTGAAAACCTTTTTACAATATTCAATGTACCTACAGTAGATAAAATTTATAAAAAATATGCAATTATTCAAATCTTCAAAGAAGAAACGTTAAATAAATTACAATTTAATATATCAGCATAACATTAAAATCCCACAATTCACCACTACGCATAGGTAAAACACATACCTATATCTAGGAATACCTTTTTTTAACAATCTTCCTTTTAATCTTAAAATTATAGAAAATTTCCATGAATTCCAACATAGATTAAAAAATTACCTCAATTAATTAATTAAGGTAAAGGTATTGAGGTAAAAATTACCATGTAATTATGGTAATTTTTTAAAGTTAATTTTTTTGTCTTTTATTATTTTTTCCACAAACCTTGCTTTTCGTTTCGTTTCTTTTCTTTTCGTTTCGTTTTTTTTTATTTTCTTTAATACTATTACTATTGATAAATTACCAAATTTACACAACAAATTCATATTTTCCTGCTATTGTACAACAATATTTTAAGTTATGATCTAATTAATTAAGCGATAATCCCTCACCAAACGCAAGAACCTTGTTTCTTTATGGTGAGGAACAGCTATATTATATTTTTTATTACATTATATGAATCATGTCTTATTTATATACTTACTGTAAAAAAAATATATTAAATAAATAAAATAAAAAAATGTTCATATTTTGATTTTATTTAAAAAATTTTTTTTTAACAAATTATGAATACCTGGAGTAGTGAATTTGGGGGGAAGGGGGTAGCTGTAGAGGTAGTTAACTAACTAACCATCACGCTGTTTCACCGCAGGGGTAGGCAGAGAGGACGGACCGCCAAAAAACTAGCAAAAATTACACCTAGCTTACTAGAGTTTACAACCCCAAAACTTTGCTCCAAACCATTCATAAAACCTAGCAAGGAACGAGTGTACACGTCAATTAGTGTATGTATACCTGTATATTTAAAAAAAATGTGTTTTTTTTCCAACAGCCCTAGTACGTTGCTAGATATAATAGAATATAAGTGTTACTGAATTGATATAAATATCGTTTGGGTACTTTAAAATTTTTATGTTCTCTGTCCTCTGCCTCGCAACGTTCTTCATTTGTGGATGCCAGAGGCCGAGGTTCTCCACACAGCATCCCCAAATATGATGTAGGCCATGAAAGAAAAAAAAATTCCCTCAGGGTCTTATGTGTTGCATTAATAAAAAAAGTACAGTACAACTGATTTCCTATAAATAATTCAATTTCTTTGTAATGAATTAGTGTCTGCATTTCAGTTGTTTTTTATGCTCGGCTTTAGAGGAATTTAATCCGACTTAAAATATTCCAGAGTATACAGGCTGATATATCCTTTGGTATTACCCATAAGTAATGACCGAATTCACAAACATACTTATTTTTTAAACATGTGTATTTCAATTCTTAATAATTTTCCCAGACTAGACAGACCTTGAACAAATTGCACAAAGGATAGCTGCGTGCATTTTGTTCGGAAAGGAAACCATCGTAAAGCTTACAGTCATCCTAAAGCACCCTAAACTACTAGCTTAGAATGTTGGCATTATTTTACAAAAGGAACTGCCATCCGATGACAGAAATAAACCTAAAAGGACTTGATTGGCCCGACAATAGAGGTCATAAAACCGACCCTGACGGGACAGCCCGACACAGATAGCCGCGCCAAAAATCCGTAATGACCGTTGGACAAAGTTATCGTGCTATTAAGAAATAGGAAATATTTCATAATTAACTAGACATAAGAACATTATTGTACATTTAGATTAAGCTATGTAATAAGTAAATCATGATGAAGGTGTTTATCCTAACTAAAGAATGCCTTTAGAGATAATTACAATTAAGTTGCGGAACAGGCCTACTGGCGACATCTAGCGACCAAACTAGGTAATGGTCGACGCTAGCGACAAGGAACGTTGCAACGTTTCCGTCAACGGCGAAGGCGAAAACCTAGATCCCTACAGAATTATTCCCTATTGAAATTTTGTGTCTAATTAAGATTATCTTTAGTTTAAGACTAACCCCACGATTATAAAAATAAATGACTTATTGTAAATACCTACAAAGAGTTTCAGTTCCTACCATTTTGCGTTATTTCTAGAGATAATATTAACCATCTAATAATTAGCATCTTATCAAGGCCCTTGTAATTTAATGAATTTTGGTTGTAAATAATATCAGTTAAAATTCCTAAATCAAAGAATCTAAATTAAAAAGATTAAAAAAATTCCCTCCTCGTCTTACTGAAAGTTTTTCTGAATTATGATATGGAATAAGATCGTTTCATGATTATTTTGTTATTAATTTCTGTATAATTTTGAAATTAATACTATAATATTTCGAAATAGGATATTTCGATTATAACCAAAGAACCGAATGTGGCCATCACTATTGTTTATTAAGTGGTACATCTATGGTACTGTTGACTTCTGTCAATCTGACATTAACATTATTTATCTGTTTTGATTCATGAAAGTGTTGACTTGTTATTTTATAGAAGTCAGGTAAAACAGTAAAATAGAAGTACATGGATCCTTTTTATTGCTGTTGCCCAGAAGTTTTTATTAAGGGAGAAACAAAGTTTGTCAAGTGAGTATTTTATTATTACTACGGATAATGTATATATTAAATATGCATATAAGCACTTCTTTCTTAACACGAACAAAAGTAATGGAAAACGCTTTTTATTAGTTTAATTACAATGAGGAACAACTATTTCAGTCACCGGAGAAACAAAATAACGCATTTTAATTATTTTACAGCTTAGTAAAGTTTCAAGTTTCTGTAAAGTTTTTAGGTTAATTTTTTATTTTATTTACAAAAAAACCCAAACTAAGAACCTAGAAACAAATTTATATGTATTTAATAAATTGTATTATATATAAAGTAGGTTTTAGGTTCTTGATTTGGGTTTTTTTTTAAATAATAAAAAAAAAAACTAACAAAAAAATGAACTGCTTTCTGCATATTTACTTCTAACCTTACCACATACGTAAATAACATTACCCCTTAAGTGGCATCATCATGGTGAAAAAAAACTAACTTTCGTATGATTTATTTATTTGAGTGATGACACAACATTATTTAAGACTAAACGAAACGTAACACGCGCTCACGGTTGGCGCTAATTTAAATATTCGAGAAAAAAAAAAAAATGTAGCATGTAATGCTTTTAAATGTTAAAATGAATTGTTTGTTCACTGGTATGCACACGGAATATGAAATGGAATAAATTGTTACTGTAGATATAAAATTCAGGTCCTTCAAGAAACTTAAAAAAAATACAATATAATATTATAAAACTAACATATAATCTATGCTTCGCATATGGTCAGAAGTTTTCTCATTGCTCTTACGGATGCGGCTAGTATGACCATGTCATCTGCATAGCTAATATTGTTCACACATACCCCGGCAATATGGCATCCAATTCTTGTTTTGTTCAGTGTTTTACTAGGCCCATCCATGCATACGTTGACCAGCTCTGCGGACATTGAGCCTCCTTGTCTAACGCCGCACTTTAATTTAGCTGCTTCTGATATATTGATAATTTCCGGTAGTACTTGTCGTTCAGCCAGTTTTTTCCACAACTTATTATAACTAACCATATCAAAAGCTTTGCTTAAGTTTAGGAAACATGCGTATACCATTGTTTTTCTGGCCTTATAGTATTCAATTGTTAGTTTCAGGCACCATCAGATCACTATCGGACATCTGGCCGACAAATAATAAAGTGGCTAGATACCAGATATCCGTTGCATCTCTACAGTACATCACCTTTGTCCTAGTGTGTTTTTATAGATGAATAAAAAAAAATTATTAAAATAAATAAAACAACAAAAGAATTTTTTTTTAAAGTCAAAATTAAGATAATTCATAATACGTACCACATTTAAAATTGAAAGAAAATAAAATACAATAAGAATTTATCAAAAAATATTTATTGCTTTTCAGTTTCACATATCCACATCTGCAACAGCCGTATAGTTTAAGTTTTCCATTTGATGCTTTTTCGTTTTCTGCTAGTTAAATAACACTGTTGAATTTAACCCATTAATTTCTGTTAGAATTTATTGTCCATTGTTTTGATTATTTTTACAGCAGCTATTCCAATGCCCCTTCCCGATTCTCAGCCCATTCCAGAGCCAAGATTCGATTCGGAATCGGAATCAGACATGGAGCATAATACAGATGCAGATAGGTAACTTCTTCAATTATTTTCTACGAAATATAATATTCCATATACAATAACAACCTGGAGGAACTCATAGTCACTGGCAAATTATGAATTGGAGTAACCAAATATCACGGGCTTCTGGAACGTTAGTGTCTGTGACTTTCCATGCAGCGCAGGACCATGAAGAGTGGAGGATCCTTGTCCACCAGGGAAATTGGAGTGGGGGTCATGTTCCTCAGCCATGAGGAAACGACTAAAGAAGAATACAGTAACAAGATTTATAAAATTGAGACGCCTTCGCTGGGCAGGACATGGAGCCAGGATGGAAGATAGCTGACCATCAAATAGACTTCTCTATAGTAGGCCTGCAGAACAATGAAGTTTAGGGAGGTACACTTTAGATACTACCTAGCACTGGGCGTTGATGAATATTAGAAAAAATGCCTATCTTGCTATTTTTGGTAATTGTCATTGAATATAACCATTGGAAACAGAGGCGTACATTCCATATACGCATATAAGCACTGCGTACCCTACCTTACTTGCATAAAATATTAAAATTTACAAAATTATTGCAAGAAATCAATCTACACTTTAAAAAATATGCTAATATTTAAAGTTCCAGCAACAGATCACAGTGTTACACGCACCCCACCGACTACCCTTCTATTATAACGTGTCAAAAGCTTGAACTAAGTCTACAAAATGGCAAAGATGTTATGTTCAAATATTGTCTTTATTCTACACAAAAAATGTAAATGTGTGTGCCATGCGTATTCAAGGAAAGACTGGTTTGTATTAGTGTAGAAAAAGGCCATGCCTCTTGGTACATATCACAAATGTTGCAATCAGTGCCATCTGTTGGTACCTCTATTAATTAGTACAACTTTACTAACGATATAATTATCATATTTGTTGGTGCGGTCGAAAATAATATGGAAATTTTATATATTCAGTAATATGCATAAATGAAGCGGTTATTGGATATTTGATGTGGTAGGCAATCCCAACCAACATCGGATAAAGTCAGCAGCTTAGTCGTTCTTAGCGAAAACTGTTTTTTCTACTGCCTATCTCGATTAAAGAAGTTGACGCGACACTGACAAAAATGATAATTAACGATCTTCGTTAATAAACACACGATTTTTTATCATCCTGATTTTTATCGTAGTGTGAACACAGTCTCCTATAAATCTCCACGTTCAGTGATTTGCAACCGATTTCTTTTTTTGAAAGAAGGCAGGTAACTGCACTAAAACCTTCTTAGGTTGATTTAATAATTTTTGTGATTTCCTCATCTTCATGTTTACTTACGGCCGTTCTTTCCAACTTTTTGAATGATCAGTCTGAGGCACCGATCAGCCAAGTGTTTTGTTGAGCATTTGCTCTGTTTGCCTGTTACCAAGCATTTTATCCTAAATTGTCTATGGAGGTGCCCGCCCACTTTCGTAGATTATAAAATAGTGCCCGCTCACTTTCATAGACTTACATTTGACGTTTCTCTTTTGAGAAAAACAAGGCAAAACATAGTTTATAGGTTCTCTTCAGTTTTATTTAAAACATGTTTTGACGTTCGAAAACGGAAATAAATCTTTATCATTCAATATTTGTTTCGTAATAAATAGATCGCGAACCAATAATGACGTTTGACATTTCACTGACATTTGTTCACCCTGTTGACATTTTTTAAAACTAGTCCTCTTAACTAGCGAACTGAAGAGGCCAACTGATCCCAATCTACGGAGCGAGGCTCGGGGGGGGGAGATAGCTCTCCTACCGTTCCTTTTGCAAGGAGGAACGGTACTGACGACAACGACTTTTGTTAATCTTGTCCGAGGCAGTTGCTTATTGGGTCCAGTCCGAGGCAGTAGTCCGATGGAGGTAAGCAGTGGTCAGAGTGAAACAAGGCGAGTGGTTCAGAAGTCAGAGCGGGCGGCGGGCAGAGAGGAGAACTTGTCAGGCTGGCGGTCGAATGCTAACTGCCGCAAACTGGCGTTTGCAGGCTATTTATGCGGTCCACCAAGCGCGGACCGCAGATGCCGTGTAGATGTAGAAGTCGGTCTCCCTCCCACCAACTGTCCCACTCCAACGCTTTTATTCAGTCATTTCAGTTTGAGCGGTCTGGTGCGAACAAGCTCGCCAGACCGCTCGTTACATATATTAACAAACGAAACATAAAATTCTTATACATAAATACGAAGACGAAAAATGGCCGCGTCGGAATAATCTGGGAGACGGGACGTCCGATACACCTCTGTTGAGGGGAACTTAATCCACAAAAATCGATATCCTAAATTAACCGTAAATTTGATCGAGAATTTCATTGGGAAGAGCGTATTTGTGCATTTGAACAGTGTTGAGGCAAAATTTCGGCTCAACAGTTGCTCAGTAGGGTCGGGAAGAACGGCCGTTAGCCATAAATTGTTTTTTGACCTTTTTTATCTCTATGGTATTTTTAATATCATTTGGAAGCCATTATTTATTTTGCCACTCTTGTCACTCCTATAGATATTGTGGACACTAAAAATGTATATTTTAGTTTGTGATTATTTTTTTGTTGTTTACAGGGATACAACTACTGCTATTATCGCTGCAGGAAAATCAAACGAACTTCTCCCGGCGGTGGCCGACAGTGAAACCAAACAATATATGTACGTAACTCGTAGAATAGACGTAATATAAGAATAATATAAGAATAGGAAGTAATATTTGTACAGCGCCCCTGAGGTGATTTCTCACAAAAGCGGCGCTATAGAAATGGTCCGATTATTATTATTATTATTAACTAAACTTCAACATTTTAATAATTTAATTTTAATGCTTGTTTTGAAACTCTAACTTCTTGGTATTTTTTTTTTTTTAATGTTAATTCTACACAGGCCTATGTCATCTTTGGGGATGCGGTGTGGAGGGTCTTTTTAAGAAAAGGGAGGAGAGGAAGTTCTGGGAAGGAAAAAGGTATGAGTGGGTAGGAATCTGGGGGTCAACATAGCGAACCACTTGAGGTGACCTATGGCAGAGGTGTTAGTTATCCAATGAATGGTTCCCGGGGTGGCGGTACCTGTACCAGCCTCCCAAATTGGGTCTGGAGCTAGAAGCTCACTGTTCTGCTACGGAGGTCATAAATGTATAAATTTTAACCTAAAATTAAATAATTAAATTAAAACTGAGAGTGGTAAAAAATATTTTATGGTTGATTTTAAATCTTTTAGAATACACGAAATTATTATCTTTTGCACTCTTGATGTTCAAAATAAGAGGAAAACTAATCGGTAGGGGTAACACATCACACAAAACTTTACTCCAAGCTATTCATAACCTCGGGCAAACTGGTACTTCAGTTAGTAGGACATAAAAAACAGATAGATTTTTTGATCCACTGTATTTAGGGAGTACGTAACTCTCTCTCCACAGGTGAGTTCATAAAAAAATTCACTTGACTGTACAGGAGGTTGTGATGACGTCCTCGAGTGTTAAATGTTACCGTTAAATAAGAGAAAAAATATATTTAAGTAGAGCAATACCTCTACGTGTCTCTAAGGAGTGGTAATTGGCCATGCCCAAAATATAGATAGGTGGGTCTAGCCAAGGATATCGTCCTTAGAGATGCAATAATAAAAATTTACTGTGAACTCTTTCAATGCACAAATGATAAGTTAGTTCATGTGGAGCTCAAATAATAGAATTCTATTTTTTTTTCTATTACAGATCCGTGTTAGATTTTAGTGAAGAAGACATGAAAGATCCCCGTCTGGCCACGCTCGCCTTCCAGTTGGCCAAGAAAACAATTAAGGAACAACGAATGCAAATCAAACGCTCGAGCAACCGAAACAGGAACACCCGTGAACAGCAGGAACCCTTGAAGAGGATTATTAAATCTGTGGCTAAGTGTAAAGGGATTAGCTTGGATGAGATAAGCAGATATTTATAGGTTAGATAAGGGGTCGTCTGTTATGTCACTTACCAAGTAATGAAATTCAATAAAAAACATCTTTAAAGCAAAAATATTTATTTATTTATTCATGTCCCATTTGGGCTTTTACATTTTATTACATTACATGCATGATACATTTATAAATATTTCATTTAAAAAAATAACTATATACTATGAAACATACAATGCACATAATAGTACTAAAAAAAAAAACAAGATAAATACAGCCAAGAATGGCATGTAATTTTAATAATATTATTTTTACAAGTCTTTCAATACCCGTTGTGACATTATAGTATTAAATACCTAAGCTATGCAGTCAATTTATTTATTGTATATATATATATTGCAGTTGATGAAATGACATTACATACTTATAGACACTTTATTCTCTAACGAAATTGACACAAAATGTGGCACGAGTAACAAACACTCTTAATTCAAACATCATTTTTGTATGAGAAAGACGGACATTTAAAAGATATGTCTGTTGAACACCATGGATGTGGTCGTTTTCGTAATTCAAAGTTGCGTCGAATATCACGCGTGCGAATGAGATTACACTACGATAGGACCTACTACTAGAAGGTTGTCTTTCTTATACTCATGTGTTGCTATGTTTGCTATCTCACTTTCTAAAAAATATTCTTATGTATAAAATTTTCAGGAAACAATGGAATAATATGCATTTCCATTGTTTAATTGTGTGTTTGTCAAGTGTTCGTAATGTCATTGATTGTTTCCAGATTACAATTATTGTATTATGCATAATATTAAGTAATTTGCGAATGAAATGTAACTGGTATTTTGCGTGTAATGGAAGAACGTTTCGGCACTTATTTGAGACAGCAGACGACCTCACATGATGCGTGACAGTTTAAAACTAAATCATTACTGCTATTACCGTATCTTTTGCTTGCCACTTTTTGAGGTATATAACGTGTCTATTGTTTGTAATATCATTGAATTGGTGCACTTTATAACTTTGACATTTGAAAAGCATAGAGAAAGCTATGAATTGCATTATCTGAAATAATTTCTTATGTGAAGGAGCAACCACATTCTGAATTCAACTAAAGAATGAAAAATACTAATAATCAAATAAAGTGATCTTGCTATTGAAACTGAAGAATATTATTTTCATACAATGGGAATTTGTACCAAGCTACTGTAAGTAACTTGTCAGCAGAAGTTAGTTCAACAATAGTATATAATACAACAATAAATAAAAATAATCCTACAAATAGTAGCGCAATAATAGAACAATATATCTATATGTACATCCATGCTGTGGTCAATGTACACAAGTTGAAAAAAATACGAAAATAGTAGAATAGTTTTAGTGTTAACAGATTCCAATTACATATTAGTAATTAAATAATATAATAAAAATATCAGCAAATATCACACAAGTTAAGTAATAAAAAAAACAGTAGTACAGTTTTGATACAGTGAGAATAGACTCTCAATATAATAGTAACACTGAAATAATTGTAAAGATATCCGCAGATATACAATCAAGGATTCATCACGGGATTTGATACTGCATTGGTTCCTATATTGTTACAATGGTAAAGTACCTTCTGACAGACCATTCCACTTCGTACGTGGAACTCATTCAACCAAGGAAGTTCAGGGAAGTATTAACAATTTTATACAGAAAAAAATAAGTCAGGACATATTCGTCTTTCTTTTAATGTAGCAAGACTAATGTAGTAAAGAATAACTGATATTGCTGAGATAGAATGTTCAATGGTTGCTGATGATACCGCTATGTTATTCAAGTGTACTGGAGACATTGATGACTTTAATAAACACGTTAACGAGACCTGTCTAGCTCACTACAAAAGATAAGTTCTTCCCCACTCAATTATAATAGCGATTCCCTATCTGCTCTATCAGAGACAGTATTCCATGTCGCTATCACATGTATCAGTGGTACTAGCCTGGATTCCGGGACACCTAAGTATTACCGGAAACGAAATGGCGGATTCCATTGCAAAGGAAGCCACTGTTCACGGTCCATTAAATGATATTCCTGTTCTAGTTAGAGACTATTTCCCTATTCTAAAAAGTAAATAATACAAACTCCAATGGTCCTCTGAATGGAAAATATCTTCTCTAACAAAAGGTCATCAGTATTCATTAATACAACCTTTTATTCCTGTCAAGTCCTGGTTTCATAAATACACTTGCATGCCAAAAAACATATATTTCCTCCATAACTCGAATGACACTAGGTCACACTTCTTGTCTTAGTCATCTCGCCAGGTTCCACATAGTTAGCTCGCCTTACTGTGATTGTGGGTCAGAGGAAACTCTGGACCATAATTTCTTTGAGTGTCCTATCAATGACCAATTTACAAATTTTATGCATGAATTGGTAATACTTAACATTGAACTTCCTACCAGTATTCCCCGCCTTCTAAGTCTCAACACTCCTCAAATTAAAAATTTATTAACAATATATATTTATAAAAATGGCATTAAAATTTAAGCCATTTGGGATTAAAAACACATAAATTTACACTGTTTAACTTATGTAACTTATTTGCTTCAATTTTATTAGCCCAAATATTATATCCTGTTTAAAAGTAACTTATTTTAAGAAGAATCCGTATTATTAAAATCTAACTGATTAAACATGGCCAAGACCGCCCTTAATGGGTGAAAGCCATAAAAAAACGAGACCTGTCAATCAAAAACAAAGTAGCTGTTGTCGCAAAATAACACAAAAACTCGACACAAACAAACCACAAATTCTGAAATTTTGTCCACAAAATAATAATAAAATAACAAAATAAAAATAATATGGAACCCTCCCAAGCTTCTTCACTGCTGGGAATACAATTAGATTCAAGCATTCACTGGAAAGAGCACATATCAAAAATAGTAGCTTCTATTTTGTACTAGGTACACTTGAATATCAATTCATTAATCTCTGTATATTATCAATGATTAAGGACGGAATAGTGTTTTGGGGAAATTCAATAAACTCCAAAAATGTTTTTATTATCCAAAAGAGATGTTCCGATTATTTGGACGGATGTTGTAGAACCCCTCTTTAAAAAAAAATTTAACTTCTGATATATGTATATATACAATGGATTAACGCCTAACTAGTACGGCCATCTCCAGACAGGTTTCCACAAAAAAACACTCAACACAAACACACAAGATTTACAGAAAACCTATTAATGCCAGACGTCAACAAAAAGGAGTTTACTGCATGGCAATTAAAGTATATATGTAACAACCTTCCACGTAACACAAGCACGCACGCAGTCTACTTCTATTTAAATCATCACTAAAAACATTATGTCACTACACTTTAAATGAACACTTAAATTGAATGCACAACAGATTAAGGGCGAGAGGGACGTTGGAGAGTTATTATTTATTAATTCAAAATAATGATAGTACGCAATACGATAAACATAACAGAAAAATATTTATAAAATATTTTATAAATTTTACATAGGCTTTAGCATTTATCAAAATATAACCAGAAATGTTACTTTTTCTGACCGTCCCATTGTAAGTTTTACAAAATATTTAAAATACGAATATGATTTTTAAATTGGAGAAAAGTATTTTTAATCCTTTATCGTTGCGTTTTTGTAAATAAACATAACCAAAGATTTGTAATCTGCATTACAAAAAAAAAAACATTAAAGTTACGTAATGTTCATGAAAAAATTAAACTACACGCTATTCTTTTTTTTTTATTTATCAAATCGACAAGTTACAGAAAAACCTTCACAGCATTTTTTAAGGATATTCAACTTTTTAAATGTTTTTGTAAAACATGCGTAGAACCGTCAGAAATGTGTAATATTTCTGATTCCTATTTTGATAAATGCTAAGCCTATGCAAATTTTAAAAAAATACGTAATAAATATTTTTCTCTTTAAAAACACCATATTTATCATATTGCACAATAATATTATCATTATTTTGAATTAATAAATAATAACTCTCCCAACGTCCCTCTCTCCGTTAAACTTCTCTATATTCATTGTACACGATGCGGGACCAGTGTTGTGCACTTCCGAGTATACGGGCAAGTGGTACATGGTTTCAGTAGCTTCTCAATATTATGGCTTCACCGACGAGACCACTTGAGGTACTTTTAATTAAATTTTTGTGTCCTAAAATTACCCATTGGATAAAAAAAATTATATCTGTTAAACGCCAGCATAATATAAAAATATCAAAAACTCATTTCTTTGAATATAAGTAGCTATTTTCTAAATTTATCCTTTAACGGAAGCAATCTACCCAACATGTCTTCCATTGATATGCTTGGTGTAACTTTAAGTGACCAGCTCAGGCACGGGGCTCCATCGAAGCCAGAGTCAAGTTAGCCTCTCAGAAGCTGGGTGTACTATACAGGGTCCGCAGATACTTTAATTGTACACAACTGCCGACCGTGTACAAATTGTAAATGCGCCCCACTGTTGAATTTGGTAGTCACCTCTAGTCTGGAGCCCCAAAATATCTAAAAAAAAAAACCCTTGACTCTGCAGAAACGAGCGAACCATTTGATATATTCCCCTATCTTAACAAATGGATTGAAAATCTTTGGAATACAGGCATCAGGTGGGAGGACTGTCCTTGTTCTACCGGTATTTCAATGGAAGATCTCTGAGGAACTAGTGTCATTGATCCCTTCGGCACCGGTGCACAGTCGGGAAACACGCCAAACGTGCACCCAACATTTGTATACGGTTGACATCTGTCACATGAAAATGGGTTGTTTCTACCGCTCGTTCTTGAGTTCAACAGCCCGGCTATGGAACGACTTGACAGCCTCTGTGTTTCCTCCTACCCATGTTCACTCCTTCCTCTCAGAGATGACATAGGCCCTGAGGGAATTTTTTGTCCTGTGTAGTAAAAAAAAATTAGAGGTGAGTTGTGGGTGTGCATACGTGTGCCTGAAGTGAGGTCGATTTTTTCTTACTTCTAATAAAATTCATTTTTTAATATCGAAATTCAATTTCATCGATCTGTCCATACAATAGTTAGTTGTTTTCTTTCAAATTGGTATGAGACAGATCAAAATTTTAGGGTTCAGTGCATTACCGACTTAAATACTTATAAATATCTTCCAAAATGATGGCTTTAAAATAATTCTCTTCCTCCGTGATAGTTTCCATGATTTCAAAGTGATCCATGCCTTCTTTTATTTGGAAGTTGATATTGTCAACGTTGCAGCATTCTTGCAACATATCGTAGAAGTCTCGGGATTGTTTCTGGAAGGTGAAGCTGTCATCTTGGCCAGCGAGGATGTACAGGCGGAATGTGTAATCTCTCAGATGAAAGTAAGTTCCGAAATGCGGCGACAGCAGTTTGGCGTCCTGCCGGGTGAGCCGTAAGTTATCGTTGACGGACGTGTCGGTGATGCTGGTGAGATCGTAGACTCCCGATACCAGTATGGCGCCTTGCAGGATGTTTATGTTGGAAATGGAGTTGAGGAATGATGCCTCACTGAGGATGGTAGCGATCAGGTGTGCTCCGGCAGAGTGGCCGGCAAAGTAAACCCCCCTGAAAAATGGAAAGTGGGATTGAATTATATCAACACAACACGGGGAGTGTGATTTCCCTTGGAAAATAATGAAAATTATAATAAAAGCAATTTGAAACATTCCACGGCATTAGTGGTTTTGCCTCTTTCGTAACAGGTACATGTATTATAATACCGCCACACATCGGATATATCCATACTGGCTCCATAGATAATAAAAATAATAGTAATAATTGGACGATTTGTATAGCGCCGTTTTTGTGAAAAATCACCTCAAGGGCGCTGCTATAAAAGACATTAGCCTTCTAACCAAAGCGCACAAATAATACTAAGTTGGTGATCGTGCTTTCGGAGTATCAGGACCTAAAGCCTGGAATGAACTGCTGCATGACTTAAGAATTATCAAAGACTCGATAGAATTCAGAATTAAACTTAAAACTCATCTTTTCAGTCAATCGTATCCATAAATTGAAGAAATGCACTCGTAAATTGCTTAGCTCGGCCAGCCGGTTAGTGCTTACCTAAAGTCATTAAATAGAAAAAGTTTAAAAATTCACAGATCGGTGCGCAAATGCGTCCACAGCCCGCAACACTGTAAATAACTAAAAGTGTAAAAATAAATAAAAAATGTTAATATCTATTAAAAGCTTCTTACGCTTTTTAAGGTCCAGTCCAAAAAAATTATAAATATATCAATAAATACCAACTCTCCTTGTGCCACCAATCTTCTAATAAATGTAACATCAATAGAAAAGGAGGGTAAAATAGTAACTGTAAAACTTTCATCTCTATACTTAAAATTTTCTAATAAAACTGTGTTCATTTGAAGCAACCTGCCAGGTAAGTATGTTTTTCTGTATCTGTCTGTGCATAATTAGTTAAAGAATAGGAAGTAACATTTGTACAGCGCCCATGAGGTGATTTTTCACAAAAATGGCGCTATACAAATCATCCAATTATTATTATTCTAACTGATCCGAACGTTACGAGTATGGAAACAATATTTATTGAATATGTGATATTTGATATCGGGTATATCAGATATCGATATTTAGCACTTGCATTACTGACCGTTCTTGATATACGAGGTGTGTTCAAAAGAAAAGGTGAATGTTGAATTTTCGCAGGCTGATTATCAAATTTTTTTTTTTTTATATTGGTACACATATGTTTATCATATGTTAGCATTATCAGCCATTTTGGATTAGTGGTTTGTTTTTGACAACTGGAAAGGTTAGTTATGTTTTTGTGTTCTTCGATTTTTTACTTTTGAAAAAAATGAATCAAAGAATATGTATTAAATTTTGCGTTAAAAATGGAATAAATTGCTCCAACGCACTTAAAATGTTGACTGTGGCATTCGGCGAGTCTACTTTGTCTCAAAAAAGTGTTTATAAGTGGTACAAGCGCTTTACAGAAGGCCGAGAAGATGTTAATGAATGATGTTTAATGACGATGAGCATCCTGGAGTTGCAACCAAGTCAAAAAACGAAGAAAACATCGAAACAGTGAAGAAAATGGTTTTGGAAAATCGTCGAATCACTATTAGGGAAGTTGCAGAGGATGTTTGCATCTCAATCGGCTCATGCCATGCAATTTTCTCAGATTTTTTGGGCATGAAACGTGTGGCAGCGAAGTTTGTTCCGAAATTGCTAAATTTTGAACAAAAGCAACGTCGCATTAGTATCGCTCAGGAGTTGTTGAATGACGTCAATGACGATCCAGATTTGCTCAAAATGGTCATAACTGGTGATGAAACGTGGGTATATGGTTATGACGTCGAAACCAAGGCCCAATCATCCCAATGGAAGCGGCCAGAAGAGCCAAGACTGAAAAAAGCACGCCAAGTTCAATCAAATGTGAAGATTTTGCTCACTGTTTTCTTCGATTACAGTGACGTGGTGCATCATGAGTTCTTGCCAACAGGTCATACGGTTAATAAGGAATACTACAAGGAAGTTATGCAACGTCTCAAACGAGCGGAATTGTAGAAAAACAAATCATGGATTTTGCATCACGATAATGCACCAGCTCACACAACAATGCTTGTTCGTGATTATTTGGCCAAAAACAACACCGTAATCATGCCTCAACCACCGCATTCACCAGATTTGGCTCCCTGCGATTTTTCCTATTCCTGAAACTGAAGAGACCAATGAAAGGAAAGCGTTTTGCCACAATTGATGAGATAGTCAGAATCGAAGAACGAGCTGGTGGCCATACCGAAAAGCGCATTCCAGATGTGCTTCGAGGATTGGAAGAAGCGCTGGCATAAGTGCATTATATCTGAGGGGGATTACTTTGAAGGGGAGAAAATGGATATTGATGAATAAATAAATACTTTTTGAAGAAATTCGAAATTCACCTTTTCTTTTGAACACACCTCGTATTCGATACAGCGTCATTTCAAGAATTTATCATTATCTGATATTAACACAGATCTTTGGTACTTATCCATATCGGTATTGCTGTATCCTCTGATGGGCCTTCTACATGATGGGTTTATTATATTATGTTGATATTATTTTTGACTGATAGGTACTTCGAATTTAAAGTATAAAAGTGATTATGGGAAACTTTTAAAAGATTTGAGAAAATGAACAAACCCATTTTTGGTCATAAATCTATGATAATCTCTATATATAAAAATGAATGTTTGTCTGTCCTCGATTTTCTCGAAGATTACTTGAGATCGGTTTAGAGAGTAGTATGAAATCCAATATGTAAAACTGTTGCTATAACATTTTAAAATTAGTATGAAAAACATTGAATGCGCCATGCTGTATTGAGGTTATCCCATAGACACACCACTCTGGTTAGCCATAGATTACATATTCAAAAGAAGAAGGTTTGTTTAGGTACTTAAATAAAATTTTCAAATTAATGTTTTTTTGTTTAAAGATACAACAAAAATAACGACAAGCAAGAATTCACAACTTCATAACTTTATTCTAAAATAAATATATAATCCCGAGCAAGGCCGGGTTCACGTCAGCTAGTAATTAATAAAAAATAACAATTGGTTGATTTGTAGAGCGCCAATTTCGTAAAACACCTCTAGTGTGATATTTTTATTTCCAAAAAGGCAGGTTTTCAGTTTCTACATTTAATAGGAAAGTCAGGAGAATTTATGACGCGAAAATGAATGGTAGAAGTCGGGGATGGGGTGAACGTGAATGTAGATCATTGTATTCGAAATCCATTTGGAAATATTCATCACGCCAATAGAGATGGCGCCACTTTCGTTCACAGTTCGCTTCCAGCAGGTCTGTATAAGCTTTAAAACTGACACCACCCAACCAGCTGATGTCACACTAATATCTGGAAACGGTGAAAATAACATAAAACCGGCAAACTAATATATCAGGATTATACAGGTTTCTCTTTTCCATATTTTTGCCTCGTGCTGTTTATCTTTTTTACAACTTTTCCTCGTGCTGTTCCTCTTTTTTATAACTTTTTCTCATGCTGTTTCTCTTTTTTATAACTTTGCCTCGTGCTGTTTCTCTTTTTTATAACTTTGCCTCGTGCTGTTTCTCCTTATTATAACTTTGCCTCATGCTGTTTATCTTTCTCGCTATTTTCTCTAATATCTTTCATTATTTATGTCTTAATGCATTTTTTTCCTTGTTTGTTTATTTTTCATCTAAACCAAACTTCCGTATTTAACTGTTATAAATCCCGGCTTTCAAGGAGTTAAATGTCAGTGTACATAAAATCTGGGAAAATAAACAAATTTCATGATGATTCTAGTAGATAACTTTTTACAAACTGACGGATCAGCTGTCAAAATCGGCGGCAAAAAAAAAAGATAATCCGGGTTGCGGATAACCTGACAATATTTGAAAATCTCCTACTAACTAACTAACCATCACGCCGTTTCGCCGCAGGGGTAGGCAGAGAGGACGGACCGCCAAACAACTCGATCTTGGCATACACCTTTTGCTTCATTCACTTTCATACAACCTCTCATACATTCTCCTCTGTTATTCAGACTTCTGACATGGCCCGAATCAAGTATTTGATTCACTTGATCGTGCCATGTCTTCCTCGGTCGTCCCCGGATACTTCTTTCACTTCACATACTACCATCACATTAAGCGGAATATGTGGCTTATGTCGTGATGGAGGACTTAGTCAGCCGAGAAATTGAACTCACGACGCCTGGATGGTACATAGACGCGATGCCAAGTCAGCCACCGACCGGCCATTGATAATGGCGTCACGTTGTTGACGGGAAGTCATCGTACCGAGAATAAACTTACAAGTCTATCAGTCGCTGTGAGCATTCACACAAGTTAAACTTCTGAACAACTTACGTGAGCATTAATTACCATAAGTTGGACGAATATGCACACTTATTTATTAAACTTCTCAAAATCTCACGTAGCTGTAAATTTTACTTATTTATTTATTTTTTACGTTTTACAAAAGTTGAAAAAATGTGACCTTAATGGAGTACCCCATTCTAAGGTCACATTGTACATGATTTTGTGTATGAATTAAAAAATTAGATCAAGTTTTTTTCGTAAGTATGTTAGAGAAAAATTATAAAGCAATAAATGAATAAAAATTCTTAAATCTAGGGAAAACATAACATGAGCGTTAATCTCTGTTCAGTTGCAATATTGTTTCTATATTCTTCCTTCTCGTGTCCATAATCCATATCTTAACACTTCTTTTGACGTCACTTAATTTTTTTACGGTTTTTATTGCTAGAGGGAGGATGTTAAGTAATTTTATAGGGAAATATTGCCATTTTCCTTGTCCAAAAGTCGTTTTAGCTGTAGGTTGGTGGAATGTGTGCTGTAATGAGGAACTTGTGAATCGACCCGAGTTTGTATGTTCAAAGTTATCCTGGTTTTTGAATGCATAAATTAAAATATCTTTTGAATTTAATTGTTTAAGAAACATTAAATTCAGGGCATTAAAAACATAGTCCGTAGGAATTCTGATGGGGACTGTAAGTATAATTTTCAAAATTTACAAGTGTAAACTTACCTAGAATTTACTTTTGCTGCATATTCAAACACAAACTTGACAGCCTTTTGGATTTGCTTGACAATGTCGAACAGAGTCACTTGGGGGCACAGATCGTAGCCAACCACAATGGTCTTGATGCCCCCATCGTAGAGAGGCCCCGCGGGATAGCGGGACTGCGGCCGGGAGAGTTCCTGCCAGTACCCCCCATGGATAAACACGAGGATTGGAGAGTCTGTAATTTGAAAATGTTAAAATTTTTATCTTAGGATTATGCCTGCTCCCTTACGGGTCGGGTATATGTTGATTCCTTACCAACCCGAGATTATCAATTTTATATAAATAACACATTAATAAAAGTAACACGACAAATAAAGATTTATAAATTAGTTAGTATACATTTGTATAAATTATTCGAATGTCGCTTATAATATTTGAATATTGAAAGAACATTATGGTCACAAAAATGTTTAAAATAGATGTGTACTAAAGCGGCTTCATGGTATTAGAAATCAATGGATCTGATAATATATGATACTAGCTGAAGTACCTGGCGTTGTGAATGGTTTGAAGGAATGTTTTGAGGTTGTGATGTGCTACCCTTACCCTTACCGATACCCTTACCGTTACCGTTACCCTTCCTCTCCTTGAAAATTACTACCTGCCGAAAGCCAATTCAGATGCAATTTAAATCTCAGTTCAAGCGGAAGTGACAATGAAGTGATTGCTACTCGAGATAATTGCGCAAGCAAAGGAAGCTGTAATCGGAGAAACTTCCTTTCCATACCTTTTTACCAATTTGGGCTGTTTTTATTGATGTTCCACAGGCTCAAATTATATATTTGAGGATACTGTTCATCAAGATTAAGCAGTTGCGAAATTTGTTCCCGATAATTATCAATACTAATGACATAATTTTGGGAACTGGTCCTTTGAATAAATTCTCGCAAGTAAAGCATTATAGGGTTTATACTCAGCTTCGCCCGCGATAGGCCGGTACGGTGGAGTCATAGATTCGCAACACCATCATTGATTCAAATCAGATTGGATTGAAAGTATTTTTAGTGATTTTCTATCCATATTTAATAGTTGTCCGACTCGTATTACCTGCAGGTAAATCCGTTCCTAGAATGTCCAGCTTTTGATTTTCACTATCGCCATATGGAATGTCAAGTTGGTACTTGAGGAGTGACAGGACCTCTTTGCTTGCTGAAATAAAAAAAAGCATTATTTGGAGGAGTTAATACTACCTTTTTCAAAAGAATTCTTGCCTAATGACCGGTAGGTGGCTGAGTTGGAATGCAGACGTCGTGAGTTCAATTCCTCTGCTGGTAAGTAACTGAGTAAGATTAAGAAAGTAACGCTTAGATGGTTTGGCGAATATGAATGGAAGAAACTGGGGACGCCTGAGGAAGACATGGCACGATCAAATTAATCAAATACTTGAGTCAGGCCATGTCAGAAGTCGGAATAACAGAAGAGAATATATGAATGTGAATGAAGCAAGAAGTGTATGCCAAGATCGAGTTGTTTGGCGGTCCGTCCTCTGTGCCTACCCCTGCGGCGAAACAGCGTGATGGTTAGTTAGACATACGCTTTGGAGTAAGTGTCTCAAGCGCCGCTCCAGACCCCGAGCAGAAAAGTCCCACAATTTATCCATTTACTTATTTTATTTTACATGTACATTTACAAAAATTATTCTAATAACAAAAGTACATTACATTATTAGCCAATGTACGTTACATACTTATTAGCATTTTGAATTTAACAATATTCAAGTGGAAAATGTCAACATCGAGCGTTAACTCATTTAAGAGCATGATCATTCTTCAGAGGGACATTATTTATTCTCAGAACAAGGAAAGATCTGCGCACACGCATTCTTGTAAAATTTCCAGGGACATAATGGGAAATTTTTTCTAATATTTCTGAAGCGCTGATATGACCGTTCAAGGGGTTATAGACCATTATAAGCAAAACAGTTTTCCGTCTGTCGGCAAGGCTGCTAATACCCAGTATTCCTCTGATAAGAATGCTGATGGATACAACCTGGGATAATACAATGGACTGCGCTGCAAACTGTTACCTTACTTTAGCAGACTTTACTGCGCGCGGCCTGGAGCGCCGCTTGAGGCGCACGCTCCGAAGCATACACGTGGGAGAGTCTATTGTTTCTCACCTTTCTCAGCATGTTTCACATGATATTGAATAACTTCATCCCTGTGTGAAAATCTCTTGGACCACATACTGGGAGAGAACTCCATCTCCAAATTTATTTCACAGTCTGCCGCCATTGTACAGCTTCTGAAAAAATATATATTCACATATACTAAATGATTACTAATAGAGTCAAACTTGGTTACAACAATCACGGCAATAGCGAGTTCACGGCTATAATGAGCAATAACCCAATAAGGAACTCCAGTGAAAAATATAACGGCTTTAAATACATATATTCATATGGATCAGCAAAGGCCGATTCTGAATAAATAACTTATATTACATATTTAATAATTTTATAAAATTTATAAATCATTATTTAATAATTTTGTAAAATTTATAAATTATTATTTAAAAGTGAATAAAAAATCATCTCATCAAAACACCTTGTTATGTTGGTATCATTACATTTGCAACAACTGACGTCACGTTTGCATTCTGTTTTTGGATTAGTATGGACATTTTTATTTTGCGATTTTGTTTAGATTTTAAATATGTGTTTTTTTAGTTTTGGTGAAATTTAAACTTAATTTGGGTGACTTTAAGCTCTATAATTGTTGTTCAATATAAAAAAACTATTATTGATGAAAGAAATTAGAGTACTGATGAACAAAACCAATTATAAATACGGATATTATGATAATGTTAATGCTCAATACTATTATTATTCTAAGAGTTATAGTTTCTAAAAAGGAGAATTGAAGTGTTTTGGCGGGCTTTGAAAAATCGAAACTTCGAACATTATTTTAACTATGAAAATTAACTTTAGAAAAAAACGAAATATACTGGTATTTAAGTTTTAACACCATTATTAATAAAAAAATAAAATTAAAAAATTGGACTGGAGTTCCTTATTATATTTAGCTCAGGGATATTTTCGTACAATCGTTGGCTGTTATAAAAAGGACGCTTCACTGATATACTGTACAAATAATTTTCCAACACAATTTCTAAATACACGCATAGATCGTTGGATTTGAAAAAAGAATTCTCGAAGTAAGTAATAACAGACAGGTGGCAACATAGCACGGCGGCAAGCGAGGCGGCGGCTGGCGAGAATTTCCTTCAAAATCCCATTAGGAACGGAGTAATATTTTTCCTGCGTAAGATTGTCGGCAATATGAAACATTCCTAATCATCGGACACTATGTAAAATTGTCATATAAAATCTGCAAAATCAACATTTTGTTCTCTTTTTTTATCTTCTTTTGTATTACTTACTCATCGAAAATTTTGTTTTAAAAATCAATAAATATGTATGAGTACCTACATCCCTACATAGGGTAAGTTTATGACAGTGAGACACAACCTCTTTAGCGGAGAGGCCGCTTTACCTATTTATTAAACGCGGCTCACGACCTAGATGCACACCTATTCTTCAAATATAGTTCCATTTAGAACAGAGGTTCCCAACCTTATTTGTTTCACAGTTCACTTTTGGACTATATTTTTCATCAGCACCCCCCGCCCGTTTGTTCTTACGCGACAATGTGGTGAAACCTAAATATATACACTGTGACTGAGAGATAATGACTACACCCCAACGCAATCTTTTCATCACCCCTGTTCTCCATTATGATAGCTTTTTGCTCTTCATAAATGTTTATATGTATATTTTACATATTATATTATGTAGTACATTAGGTGTTATGACACCGTGTAAAGAAAATGACAAAAAAAATATTAATCGATCTATAAATCAATAGAATAATTGAACAGTTCATTTTGCTGCATGATTCTTTAAATTTTTAATTCATAAGGAAAATTTAAAATATTTTATTGCCCTCGCCCCCTATTTGCCCTTTAGGCTACCACCGTCCCCTCGGATCTCTCCAAAGCGCCTTGGGGGGCGATATGGCTTGCGTTAGGAATCCCTGATTTAGAACATGCGTTATGGATTAACAAAAATTTTATCAAAAAAAAATCTTTGTCAGGGTTTTTAAGAATCACCTTTGATTTTTTTAAAAGATCGTTTTGGTTTTTCTCTATGGTCAATTGGGCCGTACGAAATTGACATGCGGGCCACACGAATTGGGCCACGGGTTGTGCATCACTGGATTTTAATAAGTAAAATTTTACAATTTTACAGCGCCCTTGAGGTGATTTTTCACAAAAACGGCACTATACAAATCATCCAACTATTATTATTATTAATGGAAACTAAAAACAATCACGCAAGCTAGTGAATTATGACAAGTGAGGGTTTACAACCGAAAAAATACACGCAAGCTGCAATATATTTTTATTTATTTTACATTAACTCCACACAGGAGGCCCGAATAAAATAATTTCCCTCAGGGCCTATGACATCTTTGGGGATGCTGTATGTGGGGTCTTTTTGAGTAGAGGAAGGAGTGAACATGTCGACAAGTCGTTCTACAGCCGGGCTGTTGAACTCAAGAATGAGTGTCAGAAACGACCTGTTCTCATGTGACAAATGTCAACTGCGTACAAATGTTGGGCGCGTTTGACATTTTTCTCGACTATACACCGGTGCCGAAGGGAAGGGGCACGCAGCCGGTTTTTTGCTAATCTGCAGCTCGTGCTCGAATTTTGATCTAATTATGATGGACAAATTAGTGATATTTATCTTGGAAGCCTCGAACGAGGTGATGAGATTTGTAATGTGTTGAGTGTTTTGAGGGGGAAATTGAAAAGTGGAAGCGAAATCTTTAAAACAATCATTGAATATAAATTTTATCAATACAAGTGAATATTTTTAAAATATGTTGGCGAATATATTGATAGTAGAGGTAGGTGGTAGGTACATAAAATTAAAAAAAAAAAATTCTGATGTAATGAGTAATGACTATAAGGAGCGGATCTAGTCTCCCTGGGCTCGTTATAACATTATTTTAGTTTTTCTTTTTTGTTTGAATATTGTTTTTTTCGGGTCTGTTCATACAAAATTTTGTTTTTTATTTACAACTAAATGAATGATCTTTTTTAAGGCGAATTTGAATACGAATGATTATACGTATACTAATAGATTATTGAAATAAGAATCGATATCTAGGGGCGATGGAAATAACACTTCGTTTCTATTTACGTCGGCGGAAATATAATGCTTTTATTAATAGCTAAAGTTTTGATTAAATAAATGATGGTTTAATTGCAATACAAAACAATGATTTCAGTCACCGGAGAAGCAAAATCACGCATTTTAATTGATTTAAAACTTGGTAAAGTTTCATGTTTTTTGTATGGCTTTTACGTTAGTTTTTTTTTTTATTTGTAAAAAAAACCCAAACCAAGAACCTAAAAACCTATTTTATGTATAATTAATACAGTATATTATATATAAAACAGGTTTTAGGTACTTAGTGCGAGTTTTTAAACAATTTTTTAATTAAAAAAATAAAAATAAAACTAACAAGAAAAAGACGTGCTTATCGTATTTACCATAAACCGGATAATAAAAGACTGGCCTACCTTCTTGATACAGAGTCGTGAGAGTTATATGCTGAGTAATTCCTAGTTCTACTCACAATAACCACACGATAATAATGATTACGTTAATAAATACGCACGGTATCTGTAGAAAACTATTGTTAGTAAATAAGCAGATAACCTCCTCATTCTATGCACAATTAAAAAAAAAAAACACTTCCTATCAGTTTAATTACAAAGAGGAACAACTATTTCAGTCACCGGAGAGAAAAATGAATGCAATTTAATTCATAATTAGTAAAAATTAAAACTTGACAAACTCGTCGTCTAGAGTTACCAACTCGCCATATGATTGCAAATTGCAATGGTGCCAACCTTGCAATTGCGTTTATTGGTTTGCCCGACACTAACTGAAGCCACCACGTCGAAAAGTTCGACCGTTCGGTCGTTCTTTCCTAAAGTCAAGCCTACCGACTTTAGGAAAGGACGACCGGATGGTTGAATCTTTCGACGCGGTGGCTTTAAGGAGTATAGCCATATAAATAACATAGATAGATATACAACTCTCTGAAAACTAAAATTACGTGTGCACACTGCACACTGACAACACCGGTCACCGGCCACCCTCCGGTCACCAAACGATCGAACCAGTAAAGCCATTCCTACCGAAATTTCGGTACTACCGATCGGTATATCTACCGAATCGTTAGATATACCGATTTCAGCTAAAATTTAGACAATATTCATAGAAAATCTTCCGAAATTTACACATTTTTTGACAATTTGTTTCTCACTTCTCATAATCCTGGAAATAAATAATAATCATATGGATCAAGTGTCTTTGGCTTTCAATTTGTCATTGTCATTACACCTTTAATGATATACAATTTATTTGCACTTACAATACACTTTACGACAAATTAATTTTAGCTATATATTATATTATATGTTCATTTGAAAAAAAATTATATATGTTTATATGCATATATTTTGTTTCTAAACATTTCCTTTTAATTTATTTTTTTTGCAAATTAGTGTATAAGGATCAGAATATCATGGGAGTACTTTTGAAATTAATTATATGTGTAACAAACTATAATAGTACTCCTTCTGTAAACACGAGAATTTCTCAATAAGCAAGCAGAGTCATTTTTTTTAAAAAATGACGTTAATATTAGTTTCTTTTATAAAGTTCCTTTTCATAGTTAAAATAATTTTCAAGGCTTATTACATATTTTAAATACAAAACAAAAGTGAAATGTTACAAATGCAATGGTACCAACATAACAAAGTATTTCCCACTTTTAAATAACGATTTATAAATTCTACATACAATTATATCTAATAAAAATTATATATTCAGAATCGGCGTTTGTTGATGTATATGAATACATATTTCGAAAATCATTATATTTTTCACTAGAGTTTCTTATTAGGAAGGTGTTCATTAAAAAAAAGAAACTAAACGGATTAAAAGTTAGTACTTATATACACTATTAAGATCATGTAAACAATGTTGTTAATTATATATAATAAATATCAATAAAAAAATGTTCATTAATGCAGTGCCATGGCTTTCTTTTTACGTCTTCCACACGTACGTTGCCGCCTGCGTTTCTAGATATTCATTACAAAACGCTCGCTGATCTGCCCGCCGCACCATGAGGCGAAAAAGTATATTTCATTCCAAAATTCATTTTCGTTAAAATGATCACTGATTCTAAATACTAGATTGCTTGACTTTATGTGTTGTGATTATATCTTTATAGCTTTTTCAGTTAATTTAAAATGACACGTTAAAGTTGAAGGTTTGTAAACGGTTAATTTATTACGACAATTTAAGTGAAACTTTCAACCCACATATCTAGCGTTCTAAGTGGAAACTGGTAAATATATTTTTTAATTTTATTTGATAAATATACAATTTTTTTTTATGTACGTAAGTATTTTTTTTTCGGTATGGCTAATAATCAAATAAAATTATTTGATAAATATACAATTTTTTTAATGTATATAAGTTTTTTTTTTCGGTATGGCTAATAATCAAATAAAATTATTTGATAAAATAAATTTATCAGATGTTGACAATTATAAACTTTCACTTATTTTGCAACTACTTGCACCATTTTCTGATATTGGATTTATGCTAACAGAAGGCGCTGTTTAAAAACTCCAAACCGGTGAAAATGCATGTTACATAACTTTATTTATTTTATAAAACTCTTTTAAAGTCACGTTTGTAATTTATTTTTTCATAAGCACATTTATAATATATACCTAAGTGTGGGTGTATTATGTATGCAGAGAGTGTTTATTAAGAAACTGTTTTATGATGATAATAGGTAGGTATCTAGGTAGGTCCCAAAGGTAGGCTGTATAGTTTTTCATGTACAGTTCCATGTTTTTATCATATTCCTCTGATTTTTGTGAGGAACTGAATAATTGAGCGTACCAGTTCCTTAAACTGGTTACATACAGCATATACAGGGGGGGGGGGGGTAAGCTCGCCGTACAATTGTCACATATATGATAGTACCCGTGTGTGACGACTGTATGGGATTGTATTGTGAACGATATCGAGAGATATGCCACGCCCACATATTATATCAACTGTGTGTAACAGGAATTACTAAATTGAAATAACTCCTCGATATGGTCCTCGTGTTTTAAAATACATTCAGATTCAATCGGAAAAACTCAACATAAATTCCTAAGACACATTAATTATAAACTCGGTATTCCCATTGAAAGCATTAAGTATAATTACTTGATAAAAATAACTAAATTTAGAGAGTCTGGGTCCAGTGGGTGGTGGTAGTCCAGGGGGGTCCAGGGTCAGCGGTGGTCAGAAACAATGGAGAAGGCCAAGTCGGTAGAAGCAGAGCAAGTTGGGGTGGTCGAGGTAGAGAAGTGTTGTCGGGGTTAGAGTTGCTGGCTGACTGACAAATAGCCATTTTTGCGGTTTATTTGTACCCCCAGCTAGGCGCTAACCCGAGCGCTCTAGTGGGGATTTCGCAGCGCTATCGGCACATTTCCGTACCGGTAGCATCGCGAACCGACAACACCTACCTCCCTCGCTCCATTTTGCCTCGCTCTTTCGTTTATTTTGTCATTATTAAGAAGCAGTGGCGGGACACTCCCCGCCACTTGCACAATATATTTCATAATTTGCACAGAATCAAATTACATGTGTCATTTGGCTAAGGAAGCCGGGCCAGTTACGAACATCAAACATTTATTTTCCGCTTGGTTCCGGCCAAGTGCCGAGAATACAATTATATTAAAACTATCACCGCGCCAAACATCGCGGAAGAGGCGAAGACGTCCGACACAATATGCAAGGGCAACAGATTAATATTTTGTACAGGAGTATGTATGGTACTACATGCCTGCATCTGTACACAAGGAGAAAACGTATAATGGAAATACTCATGTAGAAAACGTCATAAAATATTATTTTTTATTACCATTTGGATAGCTTTCAAAGGATGATCAAGAAGCAAGAAATAAGAATTATAATTTTTTCCCTTTCCCCCAACCAGAAAATGTTCAAGATCATCAGCAAATGAAGATGTAATGCACACTCATGTACAAATCAGATCCATATATTTCCAGTAAAAGTTTGACCTAAGGATGAAAACTTCTGGACTTAGAAGATGAAGCTACTTTAAAAAAAATTAAGTAACGAATCTTAAGAACAATAATAGACTTAAAGTAAATTGTGAGCAGTTTCGTTATAGTGAATTCATGTCTGAGATTTAAAAAAAAAAAGTTTTATTTTAATGCTGGACAGTGTTTTTTAACCTTATGTGTTTTTCTGTGCTGAAACATAATTAATTATATGTATATAATTTGTTAACAAAGTAGCATATTTTTTTACAAAACAGTGTAATTTTTTATTACTATTTGCTTATCGATAATAGTTCCTTTGTAATATTTTATACAATCTACATAAATTACAAATCTATATATATTCATTAGCTTATATTCCAAAAATTCACTTCAATATTGAAATTTGAGAAGATATGCACTTTGGCCCCATAATGCGACGATTCCCCAGATAAATTGCGTTAATTTGAATAAAAAAAGTAGCTACGTTAAGTCAAAACGGTGCTACTGAAGTAATCCAATAATTATTTATTATTACCGCGCCCGTTAGGTGATTTTTCACAATAACGAAACTTGATATGACGGTGCGTCGGGCAGTTGGTATTATTCTAGGAATAACGCAAAAAGGGAGGAATAGAAATGCGATCTTAGGTAGTTACAAGTAATTTATTTTTATATACGTGGGTGGGTATATAGTCTTAAAACTAGAGTAAAACTTAATTAGACAATTCAATAAAACTAGATACCGAATTACTTAATTCTACTGTTAAAGTCTTTGTACTTAAAATTAGAGGTTCACTGGTTTAGGTAATTACTTAATTCTACTGTTAAAGTCTTTGTACTTAAAATTAGAGGTTCACTGGCTTAGGCAATGTGGGAGGAATTATCATTAGAGTCAGGCACTTCCCTTTTTGGTGATGGATGTCCAGGGTCCAGTGGCTGCGTTGTATGTAGAGTCCTCGCGTTCGCACTACGTATTCGTGTACCTCCGGATCGGGAGTAGGTGCAACGCGGCGATAATCAGAGGCATGGGCGGTCTCCGATGTTGATCTCCGAAGGGCGAAGATCAGTTACTTCCTTCTGGGATGGAAGCGTAGAATTCCCTCGTCGTCAGAGGACCTGGGCGGCCTCTCCAAGGAGCGAGAATAGGAACCTTCCTGGGCGGAAGGTTTCACTTGGCTGTGTGTCCTGGGCGGACTACTGCAACCGACTCGTCTGTCCTGGGCGGACTACTGCAACCGACTCTCCGTCCTGGGTGGACTCTGGCAATCGACTGTCTCCTAGAGCCCACTGTCCTTCTGTCTCCTGTCTACCTGTAGGTATTATCTTTTATTGACGTCCCATAAAATCACAAAGGAATTGCGGAATTTCCCAAAATAGCAGTTAAGATTATATTATTTTAGTTACGATTTTTCTAACAATAGGCTCGGCTAGCCTTTGTACTAAATTTATTTTATGGCCGGTCTAATCTGGGAATTCCTATTATTTAAAATGCACCTTTTAAAGCTAAATATTTCGGTGAATTCGGTCAATTTATTTTAGGTGATTGCAAAAGGCTATATCAAACTATACAAATTATCCAATTTTTATTATTATTACCGATTGTCGCCAATCTATAGAATTTTTCAACTCCCATCTACCGATTTTCATATTCGCGTAATGGCATCACTGAACCGAACCGATTCAACCATTTACCAAATCTAGGCATATTATCTATGGATTGATTAAACCGAAACCGATTGATTTTCTTTGCAACTTTTAATATTGGGGTCGTTTGTGGAGCGCGGCTATTCGCAAAAATAAGTTTTAAGAATACTTCAATTTTGATTCAGATCGTCAAAACAGCTTTAATAATTTAATATACTCATCCCGAAACAAATAAGTAAGTTTTATTTCTAGTTTTTACCGCCATTTGCTAGTATTTTACGATTCAAGTTTTTAAATAGTGCGACATCTCTTTTATCACAAAAATGGCGATCCTGCTAAAACAGATCTGGTTTCGAAAAGTATTATTTACCCGTTTTATTCCAGGATGTCAAGATTTCGGGAGTGGGATTTGCACTGCAAGGTGTATGTGGGAAATCTCGGATCTTCCGCTTCAAAATACGAAATCGAGCGTGTCTTCAACAAATATGGCCCGATAAAAAATGTGTGGGTTGCGAGAAATCCACCAGGGTTTGCTTTCGTCGAATTTGAAGATACGAGAGATGCAGAAGACTCTGTAAGGGGTCTGGATGGCACGTGAGTAATATTGAATGTTTTCCAAAAGTTTTATTGAAAACGTGGTTTTGCACCCGAAAACCCGCGTGTCATACTTATCATCAAAATACATTTGGGGCTATGTAAACATCATAAAATATTAAATATGCGTATAAGCACGTACTTTTTAATACACCAAAAATTAATGGAATACACTTTTTATTAGTTTAATTACAAAGAGGATCAACTATTTCAGTCACCGAATAAGCAAAATCAAGCATTTTAATTAATTTAATGCTTGGTATTTTCAGGTTTTTGTATAGCTCATAGGTTAGTTTTTTTTTTATTTACGAAAAAAAACCAAACCAATAACCTGATAAGCTAAAAACCTGTTTTATGTCTAATTAATATATTATTCTATATATAAAATAGGTTTTAGGTTCTTAGTTTGGGTTTTTGTCAAATAATTTAAAAAAAAACTAACAAGGAAAAGACATGCTTGTATGCATATTTACTGTATTTTGATTTTATAATAAATATTGCACACTCCTTAGATCCATTTCTGATTTACTTAAGAAATGAAAGAGTCATAAGTGTGCTAGAATATGGTACCTCCATTCTCAGACCTGTATTCCTTGTCCCAAAGCTCTCGGGCCTTTCTCTGGACAAGGAGTTTCTCCGGGAATGGGGAACAACTTCCAATACTCGATTCTCATCTATCATTATCACCCCACTGCATGGGATTTGGCCTTCTCCACTAATGTTCTCCGGTTTACTACATTCCTCTTCCACGCAGTCTATCCACATCTCCCCCTTCGTACACAAGGCTTCGCAAGTATCCGATACCTAAGTTGTGTACCCACGTCGCAAGCAACTTGTCGTGCCACAGTCCGTATACATGGCTGCCGAAATCGCGAGATCCGACTTGTCACCAAGAATATTTAATTTAAATGTCATTAAAACAATTATACTCTAAAACAATACTACTTTACATTCATAAATACAAACACTAGATTTCAGAGTCAAAAACACATCCAACAAGCAACCACAAACACAGCATTTGGACAAAAAAACTTCTTATACTATGGTACTAAACTCTACAACAAAATCCCACTCTCCTTTAAAAATCACAACAACCATAATACATTTAAAAATCAAATAAAACACTGGATACGTTACATAGGAAGATCTGAAATAGAAAATATATTACCACCAAATACAGACTAACACCGAAACCACTCAACTGCCCTTAAAACACTGACAAAAAAACACAAAAAATATAAGTATTGTTGCATTTTGGAATGAACATATATAAACTGGTGACCGGAGACTGGTGTCACCGGCGATCAGTTTATATATGCCGACGAGTCGACAAAATATCGGCGACATGTTCTTGCGTACAAATCTCCTTCCGGATGTATCGCGGTAGCCGCGAAGATACCTGAGTCGCCGAGTATTGGATACTTGCGTAACCGTAGTCATAATTTTGCAAATGCTCATGTAACTATTTTTTTAAATTATATTTTCAGACGGTGTTGTGGAACAAGGATCCGTGTGGAAATGTCTTCCGGAAGAACGAGGAGAGAAGCCAGAAACAGGTATGCATACTTTGCTTTCTTTTCCCAATTTGAGATAAGAATGAACCCATGATAATTGTTTATTTTTGAGTTCTTCTGACGTAAGAGTTTTTGTGATGTGTATATCGATTGTTGATAGATTTGAAACGATGCAAGTGTATTTATTTATTATCGCAGAAGCAGTTTCGTCTATAACTAATGTCTAATTTTATACGCCGCATTCATTCAGAAAGCCACATACCGCCCATTGATGGCCGATCTGTTAAATAAGAATGCAAGAGTAAAGCTGGAATCCAAAACACCCGGACAATCAATGTCTGATGTGCTATTTCAATCCAGATACAGTTATTTTATTCAAGCTATAACGAATGATGTGAATTTTGAATTTTATGGAGTCGAATTTGGAATGTTGAGGAATTGAATTTGGTGTGCTAAGGAATGATTTTCGAATGCTGCGCAATGGAATTTAGAATGTTATGGAATCGATTTTGAAAGCTTGAATGTGGAATGCTTTTTGTAAATGCTGGAATTTTTTTTAAACTCTTTCGAATGGAACATTTCTGATCATCATCATACATACTATCAATGTCATCATTAGAACCCGGATTCGCATTACAGAAACAGGGATTCACCCGATGAAAGAAAATGATTATTTTTTCTTTTAAAGTGAGCCCCTGTTTTTGGGATGAGCATTCGGGTCCAAGTTAACATTATATTGTTAGCAATTTAAGCTTCTTAAGGGTGATTATTGGATACTAGATGTTTGATGCAATTTGCAATTGGTAATAAAAAATATAAATGCTAATGGTTTAGAAATCATTATTTTTAAATTCAATCTTTACTGCAATTTCAAGAGATTATTATTTTTCTAAACAAAATAGTAAATCATTATAATTTAATGTCTTTGAAAAGAATATTTATCTTAAAATCGGTTGTTTGCAAATTGAAGTTATTACGACGCATATTAAAATCATTTTTGATTTAAAAACCAATAGCAATTTGACCGTTGCCAATATGCTGGACCAAACACGGGGACAGAGTGGCCAGTGGCACTGTTGGCAACCACAACAAATTAACTGACGTTGCTGGGTGTTGGGACGTTTTCAGGTGCTACCAACTTCAACACGCACCATTGTCAACAATCATCACCAACAACACAACAACCGTTCCACCACACCACCAACCGGCCCCCACCCAACCGTCGCTGGAACCGCCAAAGTTCCTCATAGACTTTTCTCCGATCATCACTACGCTGATACGTCAGCTTCTTGGAGCAGTCATCACCTGACCTTCCCATATTATCGGCAATATAGATTGAAAACTCTACTGCTAATTGCAGTTATTGTGATGATTGGTTTCTGCACTAAATTATTGAAAGATAGATTATTTGTGCAAGAAACAATTGAAAGGGAGATTGTTTTTGTAATAAAACGATTATAAGACGGATTATTTTTGTACAAAAATAACGAGTTACAGATTGACATTGCGTCGGTTAGGCCCTTCATCACCCGCTTGAAACTTGCGAATTTTCAAAATGAAGTATACATTTATTTATCAAAATAATTCAATGTTCAACCAAATAAAAGCATTCATCTTCACTTTAAAACCTATTGAGGAGTATTGGAACATTCTATTTGCTTTGAATAAGATTTAAAATTCATAGTTCAAATCTTTCTGTTCTTATTTCAAACATTTTCCACACTTCCGTGTTGCCGCATTGCGGTGGAGAAAATTCATCAGTTAAAAAGAAAAAGAGCCCCAGGTTGTCGAGCGCGCGATTCTACTAGCAAAGTCAACTGGCTGGTCAACTACCAACTGCCATCCCCCACTGAAGGCCGCTCCAATCACCACCCCAACCACCCCTTAATCTTCCCCGACGACAGCACATCACTACGAGACGTGTGCCTTGGTACTTAATCTCATTATATTATTCATTGTTATATTTTGTATGTTTTAACAATTCGAAAGAAGCCCATTTTATAATTATCGTGAGTTTTACAACATGCCCCCTTTTTATTTTTTCTTTTTCCTCATTTTGGTTGATAATTTGAGATGGTTATTTCTATGGAGTTTGACTTTTACTACAGGCAATACTCGTAACAACTTTTGAGTAATGCCAAATACCGTAGATGTATACTCTTGACATTTACCATGACATGGCAACATGCTACACTAGCACCCTCTATAGACTATCGCTATTGTAATAAATATTTTATTTTCTTTGTAAGCAATTAGAGAAAGCGTGACTAGCGAGGCTTTAAATGTTAATACAATTCTAGAAGCTTTTTTAACAAGAAATATTTACGCAAGTACAATCATATGTAGATTAAAATTTCGATTTCTATAATTTATTAAGAACATATTTCACAGAAAATGTATGAAAAAACCAATTCATACAAATCAGGCCACTAGAGGGTGCCAGTGTAGCGTGTTGCCATCAAATATCAAGAGCTGGAGGTATTGTCATTTAAGAGTATTTGGGAATGTGGATAAACTCGGTCACTTTCAGACATTTTCCTCCTTATTAAATCTGATTTTTATTATTAACTTATCTTAAGACTCGACATTATGTCTCACTTTGATTGAGTTTTTCTGATTTATAATTGTGAATTTCTAACAAATGTAGGAAGAATTTGTGTTTTTATTTTATTTGAATGTTTTAAAAATATTAACTCGGTGGAGAGTGCACAGAAATTCAGATTCAGCTAATCACTGCACAAATGTAGTTTTCTTTTAGGTTATGGTTTTCTTTTTCGAATCCTCGATTTTGGCAGCGTAAATGACTAAGCCGTATTTTGATTTTCTTTTGATCATGGGTAAAAAAGGATGGATGACAAAATATTACATAAACGCCGCATTCTTTCAGAAAGCCACATACCGTCCATTGATGGCGGATTTGTTAAATAAGAATGCAAGAGTAAAGCTGGAATCCAAAACACCCGGACAATCAATGTCTGATGTGCTATTTCAATCCAGATACAATTATTGACCAGTAGTAAGAAAAACGGTTGATTGGTCATTGAGAAAAGCCTTTAAAAAAACCATGTTTGTTGTATGGCAAGAAACGACTAACTACTGGTTTTTAAATATTTACGATTATTGTTTTGAGATTCTCACGGCTAAAAGTATTACTGTGTAGTTTTTTGGGGATGCTATATCGCGCTTCCTCCTCTTTTAACCAATCCTTGTAGCGTCCCCGACGATGGACACTGCAAGAATGTCTGAAACATGTACTAGAGGAGAGAGCGCAATATTGTTTAATACCTCAAAAGTTCATGAAAATTTATGATTATCGTCATCGGACGTTCTTATATTTATTTTATTAATTGTTTTGCATATACAACTTGTTTTTGATGTGCAAACTAATAAAAGCATAGATGTCACCGTTAGGTAGGTCAAAGTCATACGCATCATCAGTATTAACCTTTTGATTACCCCATTAGATCGAGGAGTCGCAGCCGAAGTGGCAGCCTCCGCCGCCGCTCCTACTCTCGGGGGCGCCATTCGCCGCGTTATTCCTCGCGCCGCTCTCTCAGTCGCAGCCGCGACCGCAGCAGGAGTATCTCCCTGCCGCCGCGGGGGAGGAGGTCCTACTCCAGGGACCGCCGTAGCAGGTCACCCGACAGCCGCCTGAGGTATTAGAGGCGAGGGAATTTCAATAAAGACTGTATTTGGATCTCGCGATGGCGGTTTGACAATCGATACGTTTAACTTTATAACAGAAAGTACCTAGAAGTGTGATCATGGACAATATAAACAAGGGGAGATATGGCATGGAAGCGTGTCGACTGTCACCTAGCTACGACCAAACTGTATGGACTATCAAAAGTGGCCATGCAATGAAAGTTATGCGTTTGGTGTGTAAATTGAAAAAAAAAAAGGCCGGATGTCGTTGGTGGGCACGCATTGTGTGCTCGGTTTCATACTAAAAATGCTTCAAGCCCCATCTCCTTTGTTTCTATTATTTGATTAGTATATAGCACTATCACGGTATCGTTTGTTAATCCTCGAAATGTTAAATGTGTGATGCTATTTACGGTGTTGTAGATTTCACATCAACAATCACCACCCTTTAATAAGTATTTAATAAATAAGTTGTTTATTATTACATATTTATTTAAATATTTTGTAAAAAAGACTATGAACCACTCGAGTACATTATCGAGTTCACTTTTGGAAAATAGTCTTTTGCCCTTTTTAAAATTAATATTAAAGGTTCGTTTCTCATAACCTTGAGAAGAAAGTTGCATAATTTTGGCTGTTTATTTGTAAAATTATTATTTTGTAATATGTATTATAAATAAAAAAAATTACACAAGACATAATGTTTATGAAAAATAATCTTGTTTGTAAAACAGTCTAAAAATATTAAATTGCCATGTATAAAAAATTTGTACATACGTTTTGTCATAACCTACCTATAATATATTTGCCAGACGACTATTTTAAGTCTATGTTTGAAAGTGTCCATATGGCTACTTTCGCATGCTATTTTTAAAAGTGGAACAAATTTTGGAGTAAAATTTTAAAATAAAAGGAGCATTTTTTAAATTTAGATATTTTGCCAGATTACAAGAAAATTAGGTAGGTATATTGTTTAATGTGTGTAATCGTAAAGCTTACTTATGTTGATATAAAATTAAAATTTGTATAAAATGAATTTGTGTGTTTGATTTTATTTATTTAATCACTTTTCAGTTGTGTAAGTTATGAAATCTCTAAACTTCCACTGGCCAAAACACGCCTTTAAAATAATACAATTCCGGTGGAGTAGCACTCTCCCTGCACAGCCTCTGGAATCCTCATTGAAGGTGGAATTTTTGTGTCGCCAGCACTTAAAACCTGGAATGTACCATCGGGTATTGTTATTTACTATCAGGTCCATCTGCGAGATAAAGAGACCAATGCAAAAACGCCAATAAAATGTAGTTTGCCAGATTTTTTTGTTTGTTTACCATACAAATATTTTTCATCTTGTCAAAAAGTCCCTTGGTGTTATCACAGGATAAGGTCAAAAAATGTGTGGCGCACAAAGGGTTAACTTCTAGTGCGCGCTGACATTGCTCATTGGATACACAAATATTTGTATCTATTGAACGCTGCATAGTTCTTCCTTGCATTCTTCATTTTCGTATGCATGTAGAATATAAGTAGCTATTCCGAGAAACTATTTATGATAGACATATACATTTTTTTATAAATATCTGGATGCACTATCTGATTAGACTACAATTTACAAAAACATAATTTTGAAAAAAACATAAGTTATTATGAAAGTAGACTGAGCCGGTGCATGGCGGGTCGTGTGGAAAATTTTAACCTTCGGAAATATTAGGGCGCAGGAGCTCGCTCATAGACGATGTGCAAAACTGTGGAACCAGTTCCTAGAATATGTTGAATCTGAATATACTTATTTTTTTCAAATTATTATAAATAATAATATTCTTAGGCCAAGTATTTTATTAGCTTCTTAAGCTCGATATGCGAGATATTTACATTCGTCAAGTTGCTAGAGACCCTGACAAAATAAGCCAAGTTATACCATTACTAAAAATTACATAATAATTATCTCTGATAGTGAGTTTAAAAAACCCACCGAAATACCGGGCCTTACTGATAAATTAAAATTATTACTTATGTAGTTAAATATGATCCACATCAGCCTGATCTCGCGATACCTGCAAATTTTCATGGAGAAAGTGTATTATAGGTAAACAAATTATTTTCATGCCATTGCAATCTAACGAAACTATTTAAAAAAAAAAAAATATATATATATATATAGAGGCGGACCTCCACTTTCGCACATTCGACTTTCGCACAATTCGCTTTAAAAAATGGTTTTTTTTTAAAGTTTTTTTGGCGATAATGCAAAAATGTTTTGTTTCCCTGTCGCACTATGAAATGCATATGAACCAAGTCCGTACTGTGAAAAGTGTTACGTTCTGTTCGCACATATGCATTAACATACGAGCGCGAGTGAGTCCAAACTCATGCGTTTGTATGTACTAATTTGTACACACTCCTGTCTCATCTTGACAGGTTTAGTCTTGCGTCAGCTCACGTACTGTTCGCATTGTTCTGCGAGTTTTGTTTCAAATATTTCGTACCCGTTGTAACGTGAGTGAGAAACGAAGAAACTGCGAAGTAGATATGGCTAAAAAAAAATCAAGAACCCATAAACTTCATTCAATCGAAACGAAGATGGATATAATAAAACGCTCTGAAAATGGAGAGCCTTATGCTTCAATCGGCTGTTATTATGATATAAACAGGTCTACGATATGTTCGATATTAAAGAATAAAGATAAAATTAAAGAATATGTAAAAAAATTTGGAAATATATCATCAAAAATTGTTTTCAAAAGGCACGGCATGGTGATGGATGAAATGTAGAAATCTTTGTGTTATTGGATAAGTAATCAAAATCAAGAAAACATCCCTCTGAATACTTCAATGATTCAAGCTAAGGCTCTTAGTTTGCATAAAGATTGGAAGGCTAGACTAAACGAATATTCTAACACAGTATTTCATGCAAGTAACGGCTGGTTTTCAAATTTTAAAACAAGGTATTCTTTACACAATATTAAATTCACTGGAGAATCAGGTGATGCGGATGAAGATGCTGCAAAAGACTTTATTTCGTCATTGTCCAAAATTATTGAAGATGGAGAATATACCTCTAGTCAAATATTCACTGTAGATGATACTGGTTTATTTTGGAAGAAGATGCCTGATCGTACATTCTTATCAAAGGTCGAATCAGTTGCCCCTGGTCATAAACCTTCTAAAAACCGATTGACATTGCTTTTTGGTGGAAATTTAGCTGGTGATTTAAAATTGAAGCCAATGTTAGCTTATCAAGCAGAAAATCCTAGAGAATTGAAAGGGAAAGATAAAACCATTGCTTCCAGTCATTTGGAAATCCAATAAAAAAGCCCGGGTTACTGCTTTAATATTTAAAGATTGGTTCACTTCACATTTCGTACCAGCAGTAAAACATTATTGTGAAGTTAATAATTTACCATTTAAAGCATTATTAATCTTAGATAATGCTCCAGGACACCCAAAATTTATACTAAGAAATCAATGTTGTGTTTCTTCCCCCCAATACTATGTGTCTCATACAACCCATGGACCAAACGGTGATAGCTACGTTTAAACGATATTATGTGCGGTCGAAAATGAATCAGGCCATCAAGGCAACTGACATGGAAGGTGGGCCCACATTAAAAGATTTCTGGAAGAATTATAACATATGGAAAGCAATAAACAATATTTGAGAATAAAAGAGTCAACAATGAAAGGTTCATGGAAGCAACTATGCTCACAAATGATGAGTGATTTCACAAATTTTGATGAACCTACAGAAACCATCACACTTGAAATAGTTCACCTAATGAACGAACTAAACCTAGATGTTAATGAGATGATTGAATCTCATTCTGAACCCTCGACTAATGAATTTGTAATGGACCGACGAGAGAACGAAAATAGTATACAAATTGAAAGTGAGGAAGAAGAACCAGAAGAAATCTTCAAGACCTTAACAATAAAAAACATGAATGGAGCTTTTACGCATCTCGAGACATTTTTGAATATTATGGAAGAATGTGATCCCAATGGAGAACGCATATCTCAAGTGCGTAGGGCGATCCATAATAATAATAATAATAATAATCGGACCATTTCTATAGCGCCGCTTTTGTGAGAAATCACCTCAGGGGCGCTGTACAAATATTACTTCCTATTCTTATATTATTCTTATATTACGTCTATTCTACGAATTTATTATTATTATTTATTTTTTTTACATTTATTTTCTCTTTTTTGACAGGCTATCATTACACATTATTTATAGACTATTTAAATTATCAAAACTAAATTTAATGTTAAATTGACAAAAAAAGAAGCTAACTGTATTTATTCCTTACGATATATTGCAAGACGCTAATACAAATGATTAATTTAAAAGAGTGATTGTTTCCATTATATTCAAGAATGTATTTAAGCTAAGACAAAGAATTATTATCCATATTTTTTAGGATAAATAACACAGAATACTCTTAAAAGGGTGGAGCGGCGGGGGAGGATGGTGGCCGGTGGGATTGATCCGTAGGGCCCTCAAAATCTTCTTTGTCTTGGTGACGCCCCTGGGCGGCGTGACGGGATGGTTGGTGTTGGTCTGCACGTACGCCGGCTTCAGGATCCGGAAGGAGCACTTCAGCGTGTCGTCCACTGACATCATTGCTCCTGCATTATCGAATTCCCTGCAGTACCAGTTGCTTCTTGGCAAAGAACTCATACCTGTCCTCTACCACCTGATGCACCCGGCAGATCAGGTCAAAGTCGTGCTTGTGGAGGTACTTGGCCACTATCTTAATGACGAAGGTAAAGGCTCGTTCTCGCCCCAGCTGGCGGTGTCCTTGTTGGGGTCCCAGCAGCCCACTTCCCGGTTGTATACAATATTTTTTACAACCACCGTAGCCCGAATAGCCGTTTCTTTTAACTTTTGGCACTTCACTAGTACATGTGGAAGGACCTTCGACCGACCGCCAGATGTGACCGATGTCCGATGCGTTAATTCGGAAGAACGAAGCAGTTTTCAACTCAAAATATTTTAAATATTTGGGTTATTATAAACTTGATTTAAGCTCGAAACGACAGCACTAAAATTATGTAATTTTTATAAATGTAACCTTCCACCCAGGAAGGTTCCTATTCTCGCTCCTCGGAGAGGCCGCCCAGGTCCTCTGACCGCGAGTGATCATTACGCTTCCATCCCAGAAGGAAGTACGATCTCCGCCTTTCGGAGATCTAATTGCAGAAGTCGCCCAGGCTCTGCATCGCGAGTGAGTTTTACGCTTCCGTCCCAGAAGGAAGTCTCGTCTTCGCCCTTCGGCGATCTACCGTAGAAGTCACCCAGACTCTGCACCGCGAGTCGAACCCCCGCTTCTGCACAGGAAGTTACTGATCTTCGCCCTTCGGAGATCAAACCCCGGAGACCGCCAAGGCCCCTGATTATCGCTGCTTTTGTATCTAATCCCGATCCGGAGGTACTTGGATACCTAGTGCGAGCGCGAGGACTCTGCATATAAAGCAGCCACTGGACCCTGGACAGCCATCAGTAAAGGGAAGTGCCTCTGAACTCTCATGATAATTCTTCCACCCTGTCAGCCAAGTGAATCTCTAACTTTAATCAAATTTTTCGTATAATTAAACCAGTGAATCTCTAGTTTTAAGAATATAAACTTTTATGTAGATTTAACGAAGTAAACAGTAAATTTTAAGTACAAAGACTTTACAAGTAGATTTAAGTACTTGCCTACCTAGTTTTATTGAAATTTTGTGTCTAATTAAGATTAACTTTAGTTTAAGACTAACCCCACGATTATCAAAATAAATGACTTGTTGTAAATACCTAAATTGCTAGAATTATAACCCACTGCACAGTATCGTCTTATCATGTTTTAAAGAAAAATTCGCAGGTTGATCCAGTTCCAAAAAAGACCGGTTCTTCGGAAAAATAAATTCGGGAGTGCCAGTGACAGCAAAGTCACTGGAACAGTAATATCGGCCATCTCTAGTTAGTTTTCAAGAGAGTGGTAATGTGAATGATATATCTATGGTGGTAATTCTGGTAATGGTGGTATATCTATGGTTGTCATTTCTGACATTTGCGTTGTCAAAAATTGTCTGGGAATACGATAATTCTTTCTTTTAAAATTATCATTATTTTATGCAGTTTCTGTTTTATTGTCCATATAAGTAACTGAATAAAGATGGTCATTTCATGTTGCTGTTATGGGTGTGATAATACATTTATACCAGGAAAAGTTATGGACTTTTTCGGGTAAGTTTGCAAACAAAATAATAATGAAACTTGTTTGTCCTTGCCAACAAATATCAAACCAATTATATTATGCATTGCATCTTAGATTAAAATGATTACAATTCACACTCGATCTTAATACGCATAGATTTTTGAAAGAACACTTCGTTTCAACTGAATTACAACAAGAAACAATTATTTACGTCAAAAAGGAAAATAATGCTTAAATTCATTTAAGGATTAGTAAAGTTTGAAGTTTTTGTATGGATTTAGGTTAGTTTTTTAAAACCCTATTTAAAAACCCGTTTTACATATAATACAATAGATTAATTATATTATATAAAATAGGTTTTTAGTTTAGGTATAAGAAAATAAAACTAACCTTAAAACGAGTCTGATTTGTAAAACTTTACCAAATTTATTATAACCTATTTCTTTATTTGAATTTTTGCTTACACCTAATACTACTATACCTACCTACTACTATAATTATATAACACATTTAAAAAAAATACTGTTTATAGATTTCCGAGGGATAAAAAGAATAAAGATGTATGGCTTAAAAATATAGGAATTAAAGGCTTTGTGCCTACTAAATATTCCAGAATTTGCATCAAGCATTTCACACCCGATAGCTATGTATTCAATAAAGCTCGAAGAAGAATTTTCCTGAACAAAGATGCGGTTCCAACCATATTTAATTTAAGCAATAAAGGAGGGAAGAAAACACAGCCACAACAACGTAAAACAAGTAAGATTTTCTGCTTTATACTTAAGATTTAAGATCAATGATTTGAGAGTAAGAGGTAGGTACCTAATTAAACATTCAATTAATAGGTACCTACCAACCAGAGGCGTGCCATCTATATAGGCACATAAACACTGCCTACCCCACCTTATTGGCATGGAAATATAAATAATGTTAAACTGTATAAAATTATTGTAAGAAATCAGTCTACACTTTAAAAAATTCGTGCGAAGTACCAACCACGAAAAGCAGCTTGAACTGAAACGTGTCAAAGGCAGAAACTAAGTATGCAAAATGACATACAAATCATATTCAAAATGTTGACTCTATTCTATACATTCAAATGCACGTCAAAGGATGACTTGTTTGTGTCTGAAAAGCAGTGCTTTTCGGCAATGCCATCAAATGTAGCAATCAGCGCCATCTGTTGGTACATCTATTAATTAGAATAACTTAACTAACAAAATAATGTTGTTTTTTTTTTTGTCAGTGTTTATTTAGCGGAAAAATGTGAATTCAGTAATTTGGTTGTAATGTGCATAAAAATGTTTATTTGGACAGCAATAGTATACAATAAGCAGTTAGGCGTGAACTTTGTGATAACACTACTGTTGTAATATGAATGCATCATATGTCACGAAACCCACACATCCTCATACTAAATGAAGCTGCCGGCTTGAACAAATTGAACACTTTATTATTTGTTGGTTTTTTGAAAACGCTCGCCGAAACGATCTGTGACATATATTTTTTTAAAAGTATTCATATAGCTGATTACTAATTAACTAACTAACTAACCATCACGCCATTTCCCCGCAGGGGTGACCGACCGCCAAACAACTCGATCTCGGCATACACTTCTTGCTTCATTCACATTTATACATTGTCTCATACATTCTCTTCTGTTATTCTGACTTCTGACATGGCCTGACTCAAGTATTTGATTAACTTGATCTTGCCATGTCTTCTTCAGATGCCCCCGGCTTCTTCTTCCATTCACATTCGCGTCATATGTTTTCCTTACATTCCTTTCTTCGTTCATTCGCTCTACATGCTCAAACCATCTAAGCGTCCCTTTCTTAATCTTGCTCATTACGCATACATCAGCCTCACATTCTTTACGAATCTCAAAAATTTTCACACAATCATACATGGTTTTACCACACATTCGTCTCAGAGATCTCATTTCTACAGCATTCAGTCTACTTTCATCCTTCCTCTGCTAGTTCCATGCCTTACTGCCATACATCAGGGTTAGTTTCCCTTCTTTGGCTCCAGGCGTCCATATCCTGCGCTATGTAAGCGGCATCCATTCATAGTAGGTCCAGCCTCTTGCACAGCTTCTGGAGTTGCTTCTCACACCTGTGTCTGGGGCGGCCCACTGGACATCTTCCCTCTGGAATAGCGCTTAGAATTTTCCTCTAAATTGGATCTTCTGGCATTCTTAATACACATGCCCATCCACCTCAGTTGCGACTTTTCTAAGAAGAGTAGCAGTGGTTCAATGTTTAGCTCGTCTCGGATCATCGAGTTTTTTCTTTGATCCCGTTTTGTGACTAAATAATATGTACATTAGACCTGACGGTTCACTAGCACTGCTACCGAAAAGGCCAACCTTTTAGGGAAAATGTTTGCAGAAAACTCGGCCCTCGATGACCGGGGTGCCATCCCGCCGTCGGTTCCTCACTACGGCTTCTATATGAAAAAGCTGAGGATACGGCATTGGGATGTACTCCTTGTCTTACGGGGGCTCGATGTTAATAAAGCTAGTGGGCCTGACGGAATACCAGCCCTGGTATTGCGGAGGTGTGCTGCAGAAATCGCTCCAGTTTTAACAAGGCTCTTTAAAATGTCCCTGAAATGTGGCTCTGTGCCCTCTGGTTGGAAAAAACCGGTCATTCATCCTATACCTAAGGAAGGTGACCGCTCCAACCCGGCCAACTACCGCCCCATAGCGATCACATCAGTTCTGTCCAAGGTGATGGAACGTGTGATCAATGACAAACTGCTTACATACCTCGAGAAGAACAAAATCATTAACGACCGCCAGTACGGATTCCGGCGGAACCGCTCGTGCGGTGATCTTCTCGCGTATGTGACGCATGTTTGGGGACGGTGCCTGGAACGTTATGGTGAGATTCAAACGGTCTCACTGGACATTTCTAAGGCCTTTGACCGGGTTTGGCACCGAGGACTTGTCAACAAACTGCCTTCTTACGGACTTCCCGTTTCCTTGTGTACGTGGATTGCCGACTTTTTGAGGGAGAGATCGATTCAGACGGTTGCTGATGGTTTCATCTCTTCCTCGCATTCAATTAATGCTGGCGTCCCACAAGGATCGGTTCTATCTCCGACATTGTTTTTGTTGCACATCAATGACCTCTTGACATGTGCACCAATCCATTGTTACGCGGATGACAGTACAGTCCATGATTGCTTTTGTTTGACAAGCCCCCAAAGGGCACACAAACTCCAACGGCTCGGAGGGCTTTGAAACAGAGAATGGACGGTTAACCTCGTCGAATTTAATGTTTCAAAGACCCAATCATGTCTGATTACGTCTAAAAGGGATCGAAAAGACAATCTAGTCTCCTTTAATGGAAGCAATCTTCCCAACAAGCCCTCCATTGAGATGCTTGGTGTAACCTTAAGTGACCAGCTCAGGTATGGGGGCTCCATCGAAACCCGAGTAAAGTTAGCCTCTCAGAAGCTGGGAGTATTGTACAGAGCCCGCAGATACTTTAATAGTACACAACTGCTGACCCTGTACAAATCACAAGTGCGCCCCATTGTAGAATTTGGCAGCCACCTCTGGTCGGGAGTCCCAAAATATCTGAAAAAAACCCTTGACTCTGCAGAAACGGGCGGTCCATTTGATAGATTCGCCTATCTTAACAAATGGGTTGCAATCTTTGTAGCACAGACGTCGGGTGGGAATGCTGTCCTTGTTCTACCGGTATTTTAATGGAAGATGCTCCGAGGAACAAGCGTCATTGATCCCTTCGGCACCGGTGCATAGTCGGGAAACACGCCAAACGCGCGCCCAACATTTGCACACGGTTGAAATTTGTCACATGAGAACGGGTCGCTTCTACGACTCGTTCTTGTGTTCAACAGCTCGGCTGTGGAATGATCTGCCGGCCTCTGTGTTTCCTCCATCCTATAACATGGGTCTCTTCAAGACCCAAGTTCACTCCTTCCTATCCTCTAAGAGACCCTCCACACAGCATCCCCAAAGATGATATAGGCCTTGAGGGAAATTATTTCCTCCTTGGCTCCTGTGTGGAGTTACTGTAAAAAAAAAAAACATTAAATCAAATCATGTTCCTCAGGATCATTTGCATACGTTGATGTCAATGAAGAAACAAACAAGGAGGAAGAAGAATTCAAACCAGTTGCCAAACAACGCAAAACTATAGAAGAATCCTTTACAAAAAAGACGAAAATCGAATCAACAAATAGAGGAGGCAGACCACGAAGGTAAGAAACCTAATATATTTTTTTACTTCAACTTAATTCCGGTTACTACCCACTTAAATTCTCAAAAACTTGTCATTTAAATACGAATTGAAATAACCTGTAAATGAAATCTGCTACACAACCTTAATGTCTAATCTAAAACTACTACTACTTTCTACCCGGAGAACGATTAATGATATTCGTACACTTTTTATATTACTAAATAACTTCATAGACTGCCTTCAAATGTTAAGTGCTATAAATATCCGTGCACCTGTTAGATCTACTCAACTCCACCATCCTTTCCACTGTGACAACCATAGCACAAACCATTCATATAACTCATCACTAGCTCATCTTCATCGAACTGCCAATACCCATACAGACCTTTTCGACATATTCCAAACCTCTCCGTCCTGTATGAGAGCAAAAATAATTAGTTAATATTTATATGTATTTCTGTAAAATTAAGTCTCTACTCCTATTTTTGTAATGTTAACTAACTATTGTTGAATGACTATAATGTTTGTAAAAGTCCTACAGGCGTTCAATAAATAAATAATTAATTAATTTCAATGTTATTAACATTATTTTAACGCTAATGAAATTTTCCAAGACATTTATTAATATTGTCATCTTCATTTATTTCAAAATAATGGTTTATGGAAATACTATATCTTATCTTTAAACCATATTATATTTTGAATTTTTTCTATTATGTTTATAGAAATGTCCAAAAGATTGCATCATCAATTGAAGTGGCGGAAGTTTGTGTGGATGAAATTAAAAAAAAGAAACCCTACGTTTTCGATAAAAGGTGAGCATTATGGTAAATAGTAATTACACTCCGTCATGAAAAGTGTAGACACAAATAGAGAGCGCTGCAATCATTTGAATGGTTTTTTATGGCAACATCAAGATGGCTCAACTTCTAGCTTTATCTGAGATTATCGGATATGCAAAATTTGTATCCGTAGAACGCTGGCTTATCTGATGGGTAACGTAAAAACATACTTTTCATATATATATATATATTGCAAAATATAAGTATCTATTCTAGGCAATTATTGAGATTCGTAAAGAAAGCAAGGCTGATGTAAGCGTAATGAACGAAGAAAGGAGTGTAAGAAGAATATATGACGCAAATGTGAATGGAAGAAGAAGCCCGGGACTCCTGAGGAAGACATGGAACGATCAAGTGAATCAAATACTTGAGTCGGGCCATGTCAGAAGTCGGAATAATAGAAGAGAGTGTATGAGATGATGTATGAATGTGAATGAAGCAAGAAGTGTATGCCAAGATCGAGTTGCTTGGCGGTCCGTCCTTTCTGCGCCTACCCCTGTGTAAAACGGCGTAATGGTTAGTTGGTTATTATGGGGAAACTATGAAAGGTGAATACATTTTTTATAAATATCTAACACAAAAAAATAAGTAGGTTATTTATTATGAAAACAGAAAAGAACGAAAACAGGGCCGCGTGAAAAGTTTTATCCTCGGCACACTACGGAAATATTAGACCGCGAGAGCTCGGCATTCCGAAGGTTAAAGGAAAAATAATGTAACATTAAAAAAGCACCAAGCGAACATTTTTTACGTTAAACTGAAATTCGTTGTGCTTTTTGAAAGGAGATGATTTTAAATAATATTCTAAGGAAGTTTAATACATATTCGTACTTGTTGTTATTTTTTAACATTTGTTGCATTGAAATGTGCATAATATATCAAAGAATCCATTATTTATTTGTTTGAAGTTTTTAGTTATTTGTTGCATTGAAATGTGCATAATATATCAAAGAATCCATTATTTATTTGTTTGAAGTTTTTAGTTATTTGTTGCATTGAAATGTGCATAATATATCAAAGAATCCATTATTTATTTGTTTGAAGTTTTTAGTTATTTGTTGCATTGAAATGTGCATAATATATCAAAGAATCCATTATTTATTTGTTTGAAGTTTTTAGTTATTTGTTGCATTGAAATGTGCATAATATATCAAAGAATCCATTATTTATTTGTTTGAAGTTTTTAGTTATTTGTTGCATTGAAATGTGCGTAATATATCAAAGAATCCATTATTTATTTGATTAAATTGCGAAATGTGCTCTTTTAACAATCAAAATGTTATTCTTGAGTCAATTATAACTCCACATTTGAATCTATTGTATTTTGTTCTAAAATCAGTGTTGCCCTAGAAATTTTTTTTTTGTTTAATTTATTATATTTATACACTTTCCTGACGGACTGCATTGGTTTTTATTTCGATACATATTAAGTAATTACTTTCCCCCTTAAATGAAACAATCAAACTTTGTTTTAACCACTTTTTATTTTGAACGCCGACCGGTTTCGGAACTACCGTTCCATCACCAGGGCAAAATATATTTTGAACAATATTATAAAATTATGGCAGAACATACATATTAGGTGTCACAGTGGGGGTGGGGGCGTGACTAGGGATTAGTAAAGAGCAGTGGCGGATACGGAAAAAACTCAAGGGGGGCTAAAGATATCTTGAGCTACCTTTACTTTTATCGTAATGAAAAAATAATCAAGTCACATACAAAGTTTAAGAAAGGTTTATTTAAACTTATTATACACATACACAAGACAACACCATCTTACGATATAAAAAAGTTACAATTGTGGTTCTCTTCCTTAAATGATGAATTCTCTGCGCCTATTCTTCTGCAAGGGCGGGGCGCGGGCCCCCCATATGTATTCGCCACTGGTAAAGAGTGGAGGAAGAGAGAGATTGAGGGAGGGGTGGAAGGAAACATATTTAAAATGGGGCTGTAAGATAGGTTTTTTTGATTCTTAATAATAGACTCATTATTTTTAAGGAATCATTATTAATAAGAAATCCCTTAGTAATAATGAGTTCTTTGTTAACAATAAAAAAAAACCTATCTTACAGCCCCCTTTTAAATGTTTCGTTTCACCCCTTCTCTTTTCCCCCCTCTTTACTAATCTCTAGTCACGCCCTCACCCCTACTGTGACACCTAATATGTATGTTCTGCTATAATTTTGTAATATTGTTTAGTATATATAGTGAGCAAGATCAAGAAAGGGACGCTTAGATGGTTTGGGCATGTAGAGTGAATGAACGAAGAGAGGAGTGTAAGGAGAATATTTGACGCGAATGTGAATGGAAGAAGAAGTTGGGGACGTCCGAGGAAGACATGGCACGATCAAGTGAATCAAATACTTGAGTTGGGCCATGTCAGAAGTCGGAATAACAGAAAAGAATGTATGAGATGTTGTATGAATGTGAATGAAGCAAGAAGTGTATGCCAAGATCGTTAGTTAGTTAGTTAGTATATATTTTGCCCTGAACTGGTTGGCATTAAAAAAAAAAAAAGTGGTTAAAACAAAGTTTGATTGTTTCATTTAATTATAATGGATCACCACAAAGTAAAACCTTCATACAATAGTACTTTATTCCGTGTTTACTTAAGATGTAATGATAATTTGTTGTTTTTTTCACAGGGCTTTTGTGTTAGAACACATGGGACCTTCGTATTTACCTAAGGCCAAATGCACAAAACCTCCAAAAGTTTCCCTGGGAAAAGTTAAAAGATATAGGTAAGTTATCAAAAGCATATAATAACAATTCTTATATCGATAGCTTCTACAGACATTTATAGTATATCCACTTTGGGACGAAAATGAGTTAAGGAGGTACTTACTGGAAAGAAAGTTCACACTAAGGAAACTCATTGTTTCTAGGCGTTAAAATTATAGGTGTAACGGAAGGTCACATGCTTCCATTTCAACATAAGTAATGCTTAGGTTGGGCTGCTTGAAGCCCGTCACATTTGATTGACTGGAAAATTTGATCAAAAGTTGAAATGGGGTGTGAATCAGCGGTTAGCGGTGACCGTTCAAATATAAAAAATTCTTAATGTCGCTTACTCGACTGAGTGACCAGTGAATGTGAGATTTTTTTTGTTGTAGTTTGGATTTGAAAAAAAAAAATTAAATAAAATTCCACCAAGACCAAGATGCCATCTACATTTTATACTCCAAATGAGCTCAGGAATCACTGGTTAATATTTTTTGGGTATGTTCTGATACACCCTGTTTATATGCGCTCTTTCTAACTGGATGCAAATAAAAAAAAAACTTTTATTTTTTTATTTGAGCATTTTGTCCTTATGGATTATGATCGCCGACGCAGCAGTACAGTTCAATAGAGGAAAATGGAAAAACCCATTAAATTTCACGATATATAATCCCAAACCATCCATAACTCTTTCAGCATACCTTGGTACGATCAGAAATTCAGGACAAAATATATTCAAAGGTATAACACAGCCCTGGAGTTCACGATTGTGCGGTTGTTTTCTAAAATAAAGGGGAGGGGCAGCGGCGTATAGTAGACATGGGCGAAATTGAATGAATAAATTCAAACTCATGGCACTATTCTGATTCTCAATTTAACACAGAATTAATTCTTCATTCCTTAGTTTAGGTCTTGCAATCCTACGATTTTTTAACGTGCTGCACTATTATCAAGATGCGGATACAATGGGCGTCATCGCAAATTCGCTGGAGATATTGCGCAGTATTCGGGACTCCATCTAACATATAGCTTCTCGCGCCGCAATCCATAAAAACCCGTACATCGTACAGGGCGCAAGTTAGTCAAGTCACTGCGAGACACTGGTTAGAAGCTCCTAATTCATTCCTCAATGCCTGCGGCGATTCTGTTTGTGTTAGTCTCAGTGCGGCCAAGCCGTCAGTTTTACTAGTCGGGTGGGAATTTCCGAAGTAATCGGTACTCGGTAAGGTGCATCTTTGTTTGACTCATAAAATTGTCTTTACAAATGAAACCACTACTAATTCACTATTTGAGGTGTATATACATTTTTCGCATTATTTATTGTCCAGTTGAGTAAGATAGTTATTTTCATGTTTATTTTATTTTTAAATATGTTATTTCCAACACTAGTGCAATTTGCAATGAGAAAAAATTCTCCATTTTTATTAATTTATTATTAGTTTTTTTTAAAAATAAATTAAAGGAATGAATTAAATGAAGAACTTCACAAGACTAGGTGAATCAGATTGAATCGATTCACTACTGCGAATGAATCTGCTCATGTGCAGTTCATAAAGACTGAAAAGCTGTGCCTATCCTAGGAAAAACGGACCATGAAAATAAATGAAAAGATATCTATTAGAAAAATTAAAAAATGACAAATTTTTGATCAAAATGTATTTTTTCCCATATATTTATTAATAAATTAATGAATATTCTCATTTATTTAGTTGACCACAACAATCAGAGGAAGATGATAATAAAATAGTAATTTTTCTAATATTTAATGCACAATTCATAACCGAATATGAAAAATGACGCACAGTCCCCTTCATAGAGCCATCAGTGTATGTGACTTCATAGAGCCATCAGTGTATGTCACTGAGGAGGGGGTAATGTAGTGTAGATAATACAAGATTTAAAAGAAAAACATGCCCGGATCGATAGGGATAAAGTGATTGTTTCTAGAAATTTTTTTGTTTGTTGTAGATATGTATTAGATTTCACCGCAGATGAGATGCAAAATCCAGAGAAGGCCGTCCGGATGCTGCGGATGGCCAAGAAGAAGGTGCAAACACAAAAAGCGGAGATTAAAGTTATCAACGAGGAAGCCACGATGCTGGCCACTAAGCGAATTTCGCTGCAGAAACTCCTTCGCATGCTCGTCAAAATCAACCAAAATGATGACACGTCAGCAAATGAAGATTTGAATTTAGAAGAACGGACGATTTGCAATTCTGACGTTGAATTGGACGAACACGAAGAGAGTGATGATGATGAAGACTCGTGCGAAGGTTTTGATTTCGAAGGTAACGAGAGTGACGACTTTATGTTTGAAGGCGAAGGGAGTGACAATGACGAGGAACCTCAGAGTGGCAAAATCAGTTACGAAGATGTCGTTAGTTCGGATCTGAAAAGCAATTTGGAAACCTTAGAGGTAATATTTAATTTTATAATTTGATAGATGGTCCATACCTCCTGGAATGCTATGTTTGTATCAAACTACTACCAGGGGCAACACTACGATTTGCTATGCATATGATGTGGCAAAACAGATGTGTTGGCTCAGCACAGTATGACACGGGGTATGGTTCTGCTAAATAACATCATTCTTGATATCGTCAATATAATAACCTTGAAGGTTTCATGAGACATGCAAATATGTCTCTTAATTCATGACATTCTGGCTATTTTATGTTGAAATAACACATTACTGTTCATGTCTATAATTAATGGACGTAGTCTGTTATACACAATAATCCCTAAAAGTGTGATTAAAGGTCTGTTCACATCTACCAGCGCTGTGCAGTGCAGAACAGTACAGACACAGCACATATGCGAGTATTCACATTACACCGTGCAGCACAGCACGTACAGCGAGTACGGCTGTCAACTGAGCGTTAGCTTCCACCTCAACATGTTTGAGGATTTTATAATCTTATTACCGTATTTATTATTATTTTATAACCTAAATTCCCTGACCAATTCAATCAATTTTTCATTGTTGATCTTCTTGGTTTTAGTAATATCTGCATCTAATGACGCCAAGATGGCGGTGCTAACGGTGACGCGTTCAAACTAACCTCGCAGGCGCAGATGTTACCAGCAATGTCAAAATATTCTAGCCGACCATATTGTCCATGAATGTGTGGATACGTGACGTTTACGTATGCTGTAATATGAATGTGTTCATAGATAATGTAGGCAACTAATGTTGTCGTGTCTGCACTGTGCGGTGCTGGTAGTTGTGAATAGACCTTTATGCGGATTTGAATGAAATTATTGCCAATTCATCCTTTCGACTGGTAGGCCGCAGACAGGTCAATGAAGTAATAATAATAATAATAATAATCGGATGATTTTTATAGCGCCGCTTTTGTGAGAAATCACCTCAGGGGCGCTGTACAAGTAATTACGAAGTAAGTACGAAGTAATTGGTTATCTGTTCAAGAAATAATTTTGATATACCTCCAGCTCCTGACAATTCCCATACATTGAGATGGCAACATGGTCACCTAATATTTAGTTTTAGAATTTTCAGTTTCTATAATTTATTAAGAATATATTCCACATTGAGATGGAAAAAAAATGATGATAAAATGTATGATAAAACCAATTCGTACAACTCTAACCGCTAGATGGCGCTAGTATAGCGTGTTGCCATCAAATGTCAGGAGCTGGAGGTATTGTCATTTTAGAGTATTTTTACTATAATATTAACTATTCATGTTTATTATCACGACTTAAAATAACAAAACTCAGTGTACACGGAGTGCGCCAGACTGTAGGGGAAGGGTTAAGGGAAAATTTACTTTATTCCGAAGCAGCAAAAACAGCGAACTATGACATCATAAAATTAGCACAGCGAAATTTTTTTTCAGTTTTCCACGTCATGAGTTATAAGAACTGTCAAGAAAGAAGCCATTTTGTTCCTTGTTTTCCAATTACAGTGAAACTCTTTTAATATGTTTTCTTATGTGGGAAAACCTTATACGTGGGATGAATTGGGCCATTTTTCATAAGAACTGTCAAGAAAGAAGCCATTTTGTTCCTTGTTTTCCAATTACAGTGAAACTCTTTTAATATGTTTTCTTATGTGGGAAAACCTTATACGTGGGATGAATTGGGCCATTTTTCAAATTCAGTCTTCAAGGGACCGAAAAAACCAAACCTCTTAAACACGAAAACTTCTTAACACATTGACTGCTGACAACACGGCTCACGCATTCATACAAATCAAATGTGTGCAGTGTCTCTGGCTAATTTGACACTATCTCATTTATAAAGCACGGTTAACATAGGACAGGTCAACACTGATATTTTATGACTATTAATTTTTACTTTTATTAATTTATTTTATATTAATGGTACTTACTATTAAAAAAAAATTTCAGTTCTTAAAGGTAAAATATTTCAGCAGCGAATGAATGTGTTAAGTGGGAATTTCTTAAGCGAGTTTCACTCTATTTAACAAGAAAACAATGTCGATAAAAGAATGTATTAACTCAGGTATTATTTTATTTGTTTCAGGACGATCAATACTACATTATACAAATAGTAGAGAAGGATGACTGCGAACTTGTGTCTAATTAATCGAAGCAGGAATTGTTATAATTAAATTAAACGTTTGTTTTAAATTTCAAAATATTTGTTTTTTATTTTTCAATTACACATCATCCAATTATGCCATAAACTTCACATCTTTATTAACAGACCATTTTAATCAATAGGCTACAAACAATCTGTTTTCATCAACCATTTAAACACAAAGATTTGTTTTAAAAACATAAAGTGCCAAATCAAACAATTGACTTGTATTTGGGGCTAACCGGTGTTACAATAAATCTTTTCTGTAAAGTATAGTTTACATTTAACATAAATACACATTTCATGCGATAATTATCAATCGTGTACATACATTTAAGAACTACATTTATTTAACATGAGAAATGCAAAATAAATAATTTACACGCCTTAAATAAAAACAATATTATTTAATGGCGACACTTTTTGAGATTTTTCGGTTTCGTAGTGTGTAATATTATTATTATTTTTTAATAGTGCTCTCACATCTAAAAATACATTTATTTTTATAATTCACATTTAATTTTAAGATTTGATTACGTGCAGACATTATTACATTATTGTTTTATCAACTGGTAGTTCAAAATCATAAAAACATGATGATAGTTGGTAGGTATATTAAAAATGTCAACAGTACTTAGAAATACATAGTTCCAAGAATTCTACAGAAGGACATGAAAACATTCTACAGCAGAGAGGAGAACTTTAGACAAAGACATCTGATACATAAAATATTTTTTAAACAACAGACCCCTGTTACAGGAGCAGATTATTGATATTGCAATAAAATTGGGATAGGTATTTTCTTTATAAATATTTGAAAGTACCTATCCTATTTTTTAAGTTTAGTTTAATAAATTTGCAAACACTGTGATGAATGAAATACAGTTTTCATAATGGGTTATCACGATATTGATGAAGAAAACACAAAACTTAAATTACGACAGCATTAGAAGGGTTTGGTAGGTATGTCATCCTCCTATAGGAAAATACCATAGATAATAAGATAAGATAAAATGACCAGCTTCTGAGATTTGAGGTAAAATTCTATATTTTTAAAAAGAAAGACAAATATTCCCTGGTTACAAATAACCTGACAATATTTGAAAATCTTCTACTACCATCACAGTAAGCGGAAGATGTTGCTTGTGTTGTGATGGAGGACTCAGCCAGCCGAGGAATTGAACTCACAACGCCTGGGTGACGGACACCCAGGCGTGATGCCAGCTCAGCCACTGACCAGTCATGCTACACTAGCGTCATGCGTTTTCGGAATTGTTATTTTTTTTTTAATAGATATTCTGTGACATGTATCTTGTTTTGTATACAAATCTAGTTTTATTCCGAGCTTGATGAAATTTTGCACACTTGACTTTCGAAATAAAAGGAAGGTCACTGTCTACATGAGATTTCGAAAACCACCCCCTTTCCCACCTCTTAAAGCAGATTTTTTGGTATTTCTTGATGAAATTTCGCACACCTTCTATCTATTATATAAAGAAGAATGTCTCAGGCAGGCGGTGTTTGTTTGTTTTGTATACAAATCTACAGTTTTATTCCGAGCTTGATGAAATTTTGCACACTCGACTTTCTAAACAAGAGGAAGGTCACTGTTTACATGAGATTTCGAAAAACCATCACCTTCCCCCTTTCACACCCCTTGAGCAGAATTTCGTTAATTGATGAAATATTGCACACTTGACATTCAAAATAAGAGGAAAATTACCGGGTAGGGGTAAAGTTAATACATCACAACCTCAAAACTTGCAACTCGCTGCGCACGTTTGGTCTGTATGCTTAGAAAGGGAATAAAATGGTTATTTTAAATTGTGAGGAAATTTCTGTAATTTTTTATTTTTAGGCTTCACCTTTTTGCTTAACATATTTAATTTTTATTTATCCAAATATGATTTAATGAGGATGTTTAAATATTAACTATAAAACAATTACAGACCGAGCACGAGCGGCGAGGCTTATAACTGTTAGTACAAATCTAATAGTCTCTTTAATATTTTTTCACGAGCAAAAAAGTCATATTTATGTAGGTTACTTAATATTTATTTTATGAATATAATAATTTATTGAGAATATATTTCACAGAATATCTATTAAAACATATGAACAAAAAAAAAAAAAATTCTACAACCCACGCCGCAAGAGGCGCTAGTGTAGATTGTTGCCATGTATGGAAAATGTCAGAAGCTGGACGTATTATCTATTTATGGTATTTACTGCAGGTCATAGGTTCCCAAACTTTTTTCCCCCGTAGACCCCTTGCCGTTCTTTTTATTTTCCGTGACCCGGCAGCCGGGCCTAATATAAATTTTTTCTAAACTTATTGACTTCAAATGTGGACACAATGCTGCTCACTGTGATAGGCTTTTTTTGTAGAGTAAACATTTGTCCATCTTTCTTCTCAAAATTTAGAAAACAAATGAATGTGTTTGTCTCTGGCATTCCTCTTTATAATCATGAGTCAAACAAGTCTATGCAAAACTTCGGTACAAGACTGGACAAGTGTAATTTATCCACTGCGCGATGCATTGCTGCTGGTAAAACTTGCACATGCAACGTGTCTGTGCAGACACAATTAACTGTAAGTGCGCAGTAGGCTCACGGAGCTAACCTTACTGCGCTGCATTACTACGCGTATAGTCTAAATGGACTTTGATCCATGGACCCCCATTTTTTTTCTTCCTGATATGAACCCCCTGCAAAATATATAGACCACTTTGGGAACCTATGCTGTAGGTGAATAGAATGACAGTTTTCTGACACATGTGCAGTGATGATGTTGTTTTCAATGTTCTAACTATCAAAACAGATTAATATATTTATCGAATATTGATTGCATCTCTATGGCAGGATACACATTTTGTAATTTTAAAGCATTTTCGATACAACATTGTACATTTTTTTTTCAAACAATCTAGTATTTTATTACGTATTTTCACAAGTATGAATGACAATACTGAAATAATCGCACCCCCACAACTAAACTGTCACAAGTCAAAATATGTCAAACTGGAAAAATGATCTTTGAAGTTTTGCATTTATATATACGGAGACTTAAACCTTTGGAACGCCGAGCTTCTATGGTCTATTTATTCCGTCGTGTGCCGAGGGTAAATCTCAGCACGGCCCACCTTGCACCGGCTGAGTCTATTTTCGTAATAACTTACTTGTTTTTTGCAAAATGATGTTTTTGTAAATTGTTCCATCTTACCAGATAATGTGTTAATATATTTATAAAAAAATGTGTATATCTATCATTAGAAGTTTCCCCAGAATAGCTACTTATATCCAGATTTAAAAGAAAAAATACAAACACTTATTTACTTACATTTTAGAAGATTTTACAGAATAAAATCCAAATGAACTATGCATCAAGAAATGATTCAATACTTGACAGTTGTTATTTTGTTACTAATCCCAGACGAGCGACGTGTCAAAAAACGAAAAGCAAGAATTATTATCTGATTTATTATTTTGTTGGCCAACGAATATGATTTGATTGAGTAAGCTACAAACATTTTTTAAGGTCGAAAATTCCACAAAGGGAAAGCATGTTTTTTTGCGTTACCAGTCGGACACACTGGCATTCAACGGATACAAATTCTGCGTTACCTATCGGAAACGCTGGCGCACCAGAGGTTAAACATGAATCAAGATTTTGATGTTTTAACAATTTGAAAGTATGAATAATAATTTTTATCTGTGTCAGTTTAACAAAATTAAAACAATAAAACAAGTGCGTGTAAATACATTTCATTATCTCACTGTGACAACTTTTGATTTATGATATCTTTTTGACGGCCTCCATGGTCGAGGGGTAAGGCTCTCGACTACGAATCCGAAGGTCGCGGGTTCAAATCCCGGCGTGCGCAAGTAAATTTTATTTAATTAATTTGTGTTGTTTCACAATTAATTAATTTAAAAATAATATATAGTATATTTGCGCACGTTCCAGAGTGGAAGATACTCTCAGTATCGCCCTGGTGAAAGACCACCATTCAGAATTGAAACGTTGCTTGAAATGGCTTATAGCCGTGTTTGGTGACCAGATCTGAATAGCCAGGTATTTCCCCTTTTCCCCACCTTCCCCTTCTCCTTCCCCTCCCCAATCCCTTCAGCCTCACAACGTTCCCCAATTGGGAATGCCATAGTCTCACTGGCTCCAGACGGTTGGGAGCAGTTAGGGACTCTTGTGCGGTAGACATATAAAAAAAAAAAAATCTTAGACGTGGGGTGCGATATATTTTTTTGATTGGATTATTGTCATTACAACTTCAGGTAGTACTAAAAATGGGATTTTTATTCATAAAAATCACAAATTTCTTCAGAATATTATGATGTTTATTATTTAAAGAACAGCTAGAGGGAATCAAAAATATAAAGTGAGACATTTTAAATGATTTTTTTTATTATTTATTGCATCTAGATATGACTCTTATCGGAGGGTGGGCACCGTCACGGTTATCTTTGCTTAAATACAGCTGCTCTGGACAATGACGTTATACTATATATCATAAGTGATAAACAAGGGAGTTGGGCCATGAACTAGCATTAGTATGAAATCGCATGCAACAGATGTCGCCAAGATTGTTCACCCACATCAAATACTGTAGAAAAATGACAATACCTCCAGCTCCTGATTTCACATACGCTGAGATGATAACATGCTACACTAGCGCCTCGAGTGGCCCGCGTTGGCGGAATTGGGTTTTTTCATACATAATAATATTCTTGAACGATAGAAATTAAAAATTCAAAAAATACATATTAGGTAACCAACATATGTAGTATGTTGCCATCAAATGTCAGGAGTTGGAGGTATTGTCATTTTAGAGTATTTTCCCATACTACTGCGCCCCCGCCTTTGTTTCTACCTAAACACCAAACAAAACTTTCTGCCTCTTTCATAGTCTGTGTAATTTGGTTGTAGCTCGGCGACAGACGACACGCTTGCATACCATATCTCATCTCGTTTCTATTATCTATGAGTTCAACTGTAATTTTTGTGTACAATAAATCGGTCGAATTTCATTTTGAGTACCCAATTATAGTCCAGTGAGTAGAGACAAAAAAGGCCTTTGCCTTGCAAAATGTGGGCTAAAAGATATTTTGATTTTATATTGTGAAGATTGAGACCCTGATAAAAAAAAATTCAAGTTTTTGACCTTGGGTGAACTCTGCGTTAGCCGCTATCTTGGATGAAAGGTGCCAAAAGTTGTTTTTTTCAAAATAATTCCTCAAAGGTTGATCTTACGACAAAATTGTTTATGAGAGCCCAGATTCTCAGAGGCACGGATATTGAGGACGAAGATGTCAACAACTTTGGATCATGACGTGAAAGTGCATTTAATTGTTATATTTTAATCTACACATTTTTTTTTTCTCTACTCTTTTATACAATTAATTTTATTGTCGCATTATAATACTGCCGAAATTAATAAATACATATGTACATTATGGAATGCGGCATAACACCTTGGGCGGGGGCTAAAGCGACGTTTCAATCTCGGTTTGCAAAACTGGAACATCTGTGGATTAGACTTGTTAGGGACCCTACAATAAAAAAAGCTTTTTTTACTCTACCTCGTGGCGGCGTCGAAATGAGTTGACAAAATTATTATAATTATGTTATGAATAGCCAGAAAAAAAAAAAAATTTTTTTTTCACCTCTGTAACTAGTTATATATTACATTTACAAAAAAAATGCCAAGACATAAAATGTAAGCAGTTTAATCATCTTTTAGTTTGTATTGAACAAGTTTGCCGTAGGATAAACCGTCGCGGAATTATTTTGAAAAAAAGAAAAAATTTGGCACCTTTTATCCAAGATGGTGGCTAATGCAGAGATCACCCAAGGTTGAAAACATGGATTTTTTTTATCAGAGTGCCAATCTTCCCAAATATAGAATCAAAATATCGTTTAGTCCACCTTTTGCAAGGAAGCAACCCCTACTGACTGGACTATTGGCGCAGTTATATATAAATTAAAAGTTTTGATATGATAAATTTATTAACATGAAAAGGTTACACCTCGTAGTTTGAACATAATATCTTTGTACAAATGTGGAAAGATATGATTTATTCCTAATCTTATTTAACATAAAACATTTAGAGGTTATTATTTGCACGAATATTCAATAATACAATAATATATTTATTTTGGGACATTTGAGATTAACACCATAAAGTTTTATCATCTAACATGGAACAATGGATCCCATAGAGGTATTAATCACATAGACAATTCGAAGAAGCAGTATATTTTAAAAATGCGAATTATAGATTTAGGTTGGAGTATTTTACAGTAATTCAAATGTAACATTGTCATCAGATGGCCAATCAACGCCAGCGCGGTGCCAATTAAACAGCCAATTAATTGATGCTAAAAAAACTTATAACAGACATGGTATGCTTTTACTAAGATGGCTAAGCTGCTGGCTTTAGCCGATGTTGGTTAGGATTATCTGCCACATCAAATATCCAAAAAACCGCTTTATTTATGCATATTTAAAGCCAATTATTGGACCACACAATTGCATGACAGAAAGCCAACATAATGCGTCATTATTTCATTAGTAAAGTTGTACTAATTAATAAAAGTAACAGATGGCACTGATTGCTACATTTGTGATTTGTACCGAAAGGCACTGCCTTTTTAGAAACTAACACAAACAAGTCTTCCCTTGAATGTGCATGTACATTTTTGTGCAGAATAGTCAAAATTTTAATTATGACATGTGGGTCATTTCGCATACTTAGTTCCTGTATTTAATACGTTACAGGAAGGCGGCCGGTGCGATGCGCGCAGCTGGAACTTCATAATATGTGCCTATGGAATGCACGCCTCTGATCAGCGCCATTTTGTTTTTTTATAACAACATGTCAGTTGTACTTTTCTGCTGATTGCAATTGGTTCGAAAGCTTAAATGGATCAAGAATAGGTGTTTAACACGGACCTTTTAAATGTCAAAAAAATAACATGGCACTGATTGGCCATTTGATGACAATGTTACATTTGAAATTTGAACTTTAGTCACCAGTAGATGATTAGAACACCTCCAGATAATGTAATATTTTAAATTATTAATATTTTGGTGTTAAGTTCAGTGCAGTCTTGGACTTGACTGACTACACGTCATTGGTGCATAGCATACAGGAGTGATTATTACCTCTATGACGGGACCACATTTGACAGAGAATAATGTTAGATTTTTTTACACTTACATAACTGCATTTTATTTTGTGGCAATGGTTTTTAATTACAAAGCAAACTGAGTACAATATTCAACAACCATTATTTATAGTTTATTTTACAAAGAATAATAATATTAGCATTTAGTATTATTTTATGAGATGTTACTATCGTACAAATGGTATACTCTTATCATATATGTAATATCTAGCTTTGTGTATATTAAAACATTTTTACATTTCAATCACAATTTAGGACTCCACACATTTAAATTTACTTAAAGCAGATGTGCTCCTTACAAGCATTACTTAGCAAGCCTTCCAACCGTGTTTTTTAAATAATTAATGGCTTTTTGAACATTTCCATGAAGACATGAGAATGTTTTCAAATCATGAGAACACTCTCTTCTTAATCAAGTCATGATACTATTTCCAGAAAGTTCTGAAAACTGATTACTAATCACACATTCCTTATCAAGTTATGAGAACAGTTTCATCAAGTCAAGAGAATATTTCCTGCTCAATCAACATTATAAAGTTTTGAAAATGGAATTCATAATTAATTATTTATCGAGCCATGAGTCCATTGGGTCATGAGAATATTTCCTACTCGATCGTCATTATAAAGTTTTGAAAATGTAATAATTCATTCTTAAAATGAAGCAATAAAACAATCAAACTATTTTATAGGCCAACCGGTTTCAGACCAACTGTTCCTTCATCAGAGTAAAATATATACTAACTTAACAATATTACAAAATTATGGCAGAACATATATATTAGTATCCTGATGAAGGAACACTTGTTCCGAAACCGGTCGGTGTATAAAATAAAAAGTGGTTAAAACAAAGTTTTATTGTTTCAGTTTATTATGATGGATAACCATAAAGTGATATTCTTTATTGACCCATGAGAACATTTCCATCAAGTCATGAGAACAATCTCTTCGCATCAAATCCTGATAATATTTCCATCAAGTTCTGAAACCTGGTTGATTCTATCTTAATCGAGAGGTTTCGTTGTTTATCAAGTTGTGAGAATATTCCATTAAGTTACGAGAACATTTCCATCAAGTCATAAGAATATATTCATTAATTCATTAGGACATTAACTTTTTTGTCAGCTGGTGAAAACATATTTTCCTGTGAGAGCATTTACTTCCTAATCGAGTCATGAGAACAATTCTTTTTTTCAGTCTTTTCGCATCAACCGTTAGCTTCCGCCTACCGCCTCGATAAAGTTTTCTTTACAATTTAATAATATTTAATTTAATGGTAAAAGTTTTTATAAAATTTAACACTACGTGCATATACGATTCTGCTTTTTCACTCTTTAACAGGTTCGCTGCCACTGAATTCTGCAGCTGGACGTAAACAAACTAACCCCCAACGTCCGATCGGAGATGGTAGCAGCGAACGGGTTAAAACACCAACAGCTAATATTATCATTAGATTCAACTCAATTGAACCAATTTAATAAGATATTAAAATAATTGAAACAATTTAATTGTACTCCCTTCTAGTATTTGATGGATTCATAAAAAAAATAGACTAGATATTGCAAACACAATAACTAGGTATCCACATAATTTTGAAAATATATTTAAAATGTTTATTTAAACAGCATTCGGTACAAATCACCGAAAATATGATACGCAAATAAAATACTATGCTATAAGTATTTTTAAATTTAAAGCTAAACGAAACATAATGCGATGCTTTTAAAATCGAAATGCATTGTTTGTTGGTAGGAGTACATACAGAATATGAAATGGAATATTTTTATTTATTGACACGGAGACGGTTTGCGTAGCTCCTGTGGGCCATAGGCCCATTGTGCTATCTCTCATTTTAGCTTATTCCTTTGACAAAGTTCATCAGCGTTGTTATTGGATATTCGGCTATGTCTCTTGGTTCCACAGTATGTCTTCCCATCAATGCGGGACATTGGTACCATAGGTGATTTGAAGTCTCTTCATCCTCTTCACATTTCCTGCATCTATTGGTGTTTTCCACTCCCAACAGCTGCATGTGTCTCCTGAGGTGGCAGTGTCCCCCAGTTCCCTCAGTGAGTTTCTGTCCATATTGAGTAGTTGCCTGATTCGTCTGGGGTTAGGTCCGTTTATGAGTACTTTGGATTGTCTCATTCCGGGTGACCTCTACCATTCCTTCCAGTGCTGGGATTTAACTCATATTCAATATGTATTTTGGTGTGGTAAGCTAAAAACACTTTTATCACTACTATGGCAGGGTCGGATCCCTCAAGCGGTATTTCCACCCATTTTCTTGCTAGTTCGTCAGCCCGCTCGTTGCCTTCGATACCGTTATGCCCTGGTGAAGTGGAACAAATTGTTGCTGTAGGATTAAAGCCCAAGCTCTTCAAGAAACTTACAAAGATACAATATATTATTGTAAAACTAACATATATATAGTATTTAAAAAAATTTATTCCACTTCATAGTATAGCTAGCAGTCCCCAATGGAGTGCTGATACCAACCCTGATGTGTGGCAGTGAGGCATGGAAGTGGCAGAGGAAGGATGAAAGTAGACTGAATGTTTTAGAAATGAGAACACTGAGGAGAATGTGTTGTCAAACCATGTATGATAGTGTGGAAAATATTGAGATTTCTAAAGAAAGCAAGCGTAATGAGTTGGATTAAGAAAGGGACGGTTAGATGGTTTAGGCATGTAGAGCGAATGAATGTAGAAAGGAGTGTAAGGAGAATATATGACATGAATGTGAATAGAAGAAGCCGGGGACGTCCGAGGAAGACATGGCACGATCAAGTGAATCAAATACTTGAGTAGGGCCATATAAGAAGACGGAATAACAGAAGAGAATATATGAATGTGAATGAAGCACAAAGTGTATGCCAAGATCGAGTTGTTTGGTGGTCCATCCTCTCTGCCTACCGACACACACACACACTACGCACACCGGCCAACAAATAATTCATATCAACATTTAAAAGCAGTGATAAAAGTGATTTTTCTAAAATATTTGAATTAGTGCCATCTGTGAGCGTGCATCACGTTTCGTTTAACCTTAAATCAAAGTGAACACTTTAAATAATTGAGAATTTTCATGGGGTCAACCCTCAAAATTAAAACTAATACGTACGTCGCAATTAATACAAAAATAAATAGGCGTTATCCGTGATAAAATCATTGTAAGCAAGACAAAGTACGATAATTAAAAATAATTCACATATACATCGTATTTACATCTTATCCAATACACATACACATATAGTGAAGCACCTACAAAATGGCTTGACGAAGTACAATAATATATTTTTAAAAAAAAACATTAAAAACTATATATTATAATACATATTACATTATTATAATGTTCAAGTTATGATCTTATTTCTGGAGGTAATAAAGTAACGGAAGCTGCAAAATAGGACTTGATTCGTTTGGATAATATGTATTAACTGCAGTACCTACTCTAGCTATTTATATTCCCATTAACCCTTTAGGTGCGGCATGTCCATATATCGGCATGACACTTTATGCCCCTTAAGTGCGGCGTGTCGTTATAAACGGCGTTAAGCGACGAACGTGACTAACTTCGACCAGTGATTCTTGACCTCGTTTAGGAGTAAAAAATGTAAATGAAATTTTGATTCCGGCGACATTTTAAAAATTTATTCCCAGGGTTACGAATAACGTAACAATATTTGAAAATCTCCTACTGCCATCACGGTAAGCGGGTTGCTTGTGTCGTGATGGACGACTTAGCCAGCCGAGGAATTAAACTCACGACGTCTGAACCCAGACGCGATGTCAACTCGGCCGCCGACCAGTCTAAAAACATAAAAAACCAGCGTGTATCGAACGGTTCGGGTCGAGGTGGGGGGTTGGGCGGTAGCTCGGCTGAGTGACCAGTGATGATGACATGTGAAAAAAAATAATTGTGGTTCTAAAGATGTCTGCGGAGACTGAAAATTTTGTGTACACTTTTTACTGCAAATAAGGTCAGGAATCACTGTTTAAAGTAAGCCAGGAACGTTTCTTAATACCCTGTATAGTTTGGGCCATAGAAAACATCGCGTGATACACACTCTCAGATGGCACTAATTTAAATATTAAAAAAAATAAAAAGAATCACTTAATGCTTTTAAATAATGAGATGAATTGTTTGTTGGCGTACAAACGGAATAAGAAATAGAATGAATTGTTATTGTTTAAAGCTCAAGTCCCTCAAGAAACTTATAAAAATACTGTATATGTTAGTTTTACAATAATATATTGTATTTTTAAAAGTTTCTAGAAGAACTTGATATTTAAATTTACAGTAACAATATATTTCATTTCATATTCCGTGCGTACACTCGCCGACATAATTCGTTTCAATATTTAAAAGCATTTTACATGCAGTGTTTTTTTTTCTTAAAAAAAAAAAAAATTAGAGCCATCTGTGGGCGCGTATTACGTTTCGTTTAGCCTTAATGAGGTTATATCACTTATAGAAAGTGCGCCGACTCAGACGCGTGCCGATTTATCTGGTCACCAAAAAGAAATACATACGCAATTTTATTCTAATTTGAAATATTTAAAAATAAAATAGATTTTTTTGTAAGCTAACAAATGTAAACAACACAAACTTAGTATTGTGTGAATTGGTGCATGTATACACACTTCTGACGGCGATATCCTTATTTGAAACATGCTGTATACAAGCAATGCAGTCGTAATGTGTTGGAATAATTTGCTGCGATACCGATAATAAATAATATTTTTTTAAAGAGATAGAGATTTTATAAACTTTTCAAATAAATAGAGGAATTAAAGTTTGTTCACTTTTACAAATGATCATCCCCATACATATACCACGTAAAAGTTTTTCATTTTTATGTAATTTCTTTGGTAAAAAAACCATTATTAATAAACACTGCACCATTTGATTTTCTTGCTTAAACATAAATAAAAATAATTTACATTAATAATATAATTATGTATTACATCTACATAAATACAATATATATATTTTTGTACATTAAAAGCATAGCAGAAATAACTATCGTATGTATAGCGGCACCATTGTGTAGAATATCATACATATTTAAGCAAATGTGAATTGTATTTTTTACATTAATTTATGTAATATTTAATTCATTTGGCAATTAGATTTTTTTTTAATAAATTTGTTGTTCAATTCATTGTATACTTGCATACTACGCCGCTGGCGTATAATTGGTAATAAAAATGTAGTTCCTGATTTCACCACCGGCAGAGATAACTTCGTATTACATAGACAAAATTGTGTACACAACACCATAGACAATAATTATTAATATGATTATGATATTAATTATTAATTTTCTAACCTAGGGGTAAAAGTATATTTGCTAAAAAAATATTACAGTCCCTACTAACGGGGCAATGCAAATTGGACATATTACGTTATATTATCATACATTATAAATACTATTATATCGAATGTCTGTCCGTATAATGCGTGTCAAAATCAAACGATATAGGCTATTTAAAATTTGAACATTGTTAAAAAACATATCATAATGAAATAGTGGGTAGAAACCTACTGACATATTATATTTTTTTAGAGAGGCAACTCGTAATTTTTTTTTTACTTTTTCGAGAGGGTAACAAATTATAAAAGATGAAGGAAGAGTTTTTGAATGGGTTTAAGCTAGAATGGGGACATTGTGACAATGATGGGGAGAGATAGTTACTAGGTTAGGTTAGGTAAGAACTAGAGAGATTGCTATTTATACTAGTTTTAACGGGAATATAATAAGCGATTGAAAGACCCGAGAATAAAAATATGAAGATTTAAAAAACAACAATAATTTTTTAAGACATGCATAGCTGTACTGCCTCCGTGGACTGTTACTAGGTGTAATTCTAGCAAATTCGCCAATCGAATGAGCAATTTTAGAAGATATAAAAAAATAGTATGTTGTATTTCAAATTCGACCATGGGAAAATGTTGACTTCAAAGGCTGGCACTATCAAAGGATTTGGACGACGTTTCCTGACAATCTAGTCAAAATAATCTATGGAGCATGGCCCTTTGCAACATTTCTAAACATTTATTAGTCGGCAAGTTGATTCTAAAATGCGACCAAATGACTTTTAACACTTTATTCCGTCCAATGAGACTGGACCTTTTGCGGATTATTTAAGAATATCGTGAGCAATTAAGATGTAATATAAATAATACTTTATTTAGACTTTGGCTCAACTTATCGCCGAAATGAGAGGTGAATAGGAGAGTTAAACTTATTGCAATATATGGACTTACAAGAGAACAGTGTGAGTTACTTGAATGAGCCGATAATACAATAAAAAATATATATATATATTATGCTACTACCGCACAAGAGTCCCAGCTGCTCCTAACCGTCTTGAGCCAATGAGATTATGGCATTCCCAATTGGGGTATGTTTGAGGCTGAAGGTGGTGGGGGAAGGGAAGGAAATGGGGAAGTACTTGGTAATTCAGATTTGATCATTGAACATGGCTAAAGCCATTCCAAGGAACGTTTCGATTTTGAATGATGGTCTATTTCAGGGTGATACTAAGAGTATCTACCACTCAACAAATTAATCAAATAAAATTTATTTGCACACGCCGGGATTTGAACCTGCGACCTCCGGACTTGTAGCCGAGGATTGTAATCACTCGACCACAGAGGCCGTCTAATACGGCATTAAAATTGTATTATCAGATGGGAAAAAGGCTCAGCTACCTGGGAGACATTGTGGAACCAAGAGACATGGCCGAATAGCAATGACAACCCTGGTGAACTTTATCAAAGGGACCGCATTACTGCCAGAGGAATAGGGTAAAATGGGAGATAGCACAATGAGAGAGTGCTCACGGGAGCTATGCAAACCATCTCCGTATCAATAAATAAATTCGGTATAGATTACTAGACAATCATAAGAAGGTTAAAACAAACACCATGCATTGTATACAAGAAAAACATTCTTACAGACAAAGTTTGCTGCTAAACAGAATTGCACTATTTGTCTTTCGGAAAAAGAAAAATGTAAAAAAAAAATCTTACACTTTTGTAAAAAAAAGGATGTCCCGTTTACTAAGACATTTAATAATAATAACAGCAAAAATATTATTATCGTTTTAAAAAAAAATGCATCTAAATGATTTTATTAATTTGTAAACCACCCATTTCGATCCTTTCACCGTAATTCACACTTATGGGCATCTCTGTATCCCGTGCGATATTGCGCAAATTATTTGTTAACAATTTCCATATTTGAACACTCCCATTATCGGCGAATGTTAAATGTAATCTACCGTAAAATAAACATTATTCAAAATAACGTACCTACAACAACCAGAAATGCTCGTCCTAACAATTCGTAAAAGTTTTCAAAATATGTCTCTATGGTAAAAATTTAATAAAAAATTTTCAAAAGTAGACGGCATCAAATATCGTTGGCTGATTGCCGCTAATAAATTTAGCGTTATTTTTGGCACAGACACATTGGCACATTATGGCCAATACACGGATCATACATACCCGAATTTCATGCACACTTAATATAACCGGTTAAGATTCAAATTCGTAAATAATATTGTTTGATTTATAAAAATAAGATGAGACACGACCATTTTGTTGGTTTAGTCACATTGAAGATACCAGTTAATTTTTAACATTTTAGCTGAGCTGTTATTTTGCTGAGCTGTCATTTTAGCTGGTGCTGAGTTGTCATTTTGCTGAGCTGTCATTTTAGATTTTAGCTGGTGCTGAGTTGTCATTATATTATTTGTCACTATTACCGAGTTGATTTAGATAGTAAACAAAATTGGTGGGGGGATTTTAATATTTTAACACAAAAAAAAAACAGCAAGAAACACGGTGGCCAAGAGAGGAACACCTTTCAACTGGCTTTCGTCTTTCCTCCTGCATTTAATTTGGGCATCTAGTTCTTAAATTACGCAAAATATCAAATTTCAATGTACACTCTGCATATTTAAAGTGAATTCTATTAGCGAGTTCAACCATTTATTTTACGCAGAAAATAGCACAAAATTTTAACTTAATTAAAAAAATATATTGCAAAATTGACTTAATGATCTCTTGAACACAATATTATCAAATTAACTTTAAATTTCTATCAGACAATTATTATAACATGAATGGTGATATAATCTAACCATTAAAAATAAAATAAAGAATGTATTTTTAAAATTTTTATGCAGCTGCATAAAATCAGTTCTAAAACTCCCTCAGACCTGAGTTCCAAAACATATACAATTAATGAATACATTACAAGTTAGAAAATTTTTATGCAGCTGCATAAAATCAGTTCTAAAACTCCCTCAGACCTGAGTTCCAAAACATATACAATTAATGAATACATTACAAGTTAGAAAATTTTTATGCAGCTGCATAAAATCAGTTCTAAAACTCCCTCAGACCTGAGTTCCAAAACATATACAATTAATGAATACATTACAAGTTAGAAAATTTTTATGCAGTTGCATAAAATCAGTTCTAAAACTCCCTCAGACCTGAGTTCCAAAACATATACAATTAATGAATACATTACAAGTTAGAAAATTATGCAGAAACCTGAGTTCCAAAACATATACAATTAATGAATACATTACAAGTTAGAAAATTTTTATGCAGTTGCATAAAATCAGTTCTAAAACTCCCTCAGACCTGAGTTCCAAAACATATACAATTAATGAATACATTACAAGTTAGAAAATTTTTATGCAGTTGCATAAAATCAGTTCTAAAACTCCCTCAGACCTGAGTTCCAAAACATATACAATTAATGAATACATTACAAGTTAGAAAATTTTTATGCAGCTGCATAAAGTCAGTTCTAAAACTCCCTCAGACCTGAGTTCCAAAACATATAAAATTAATGAATACATTATAAGTTAGAAAAATTTTAAGAATCTGTACGAATACAAGAACAGAAATTCCGAGTAAATAAAAAAAAATCCACTTATAGAATCCGTCAAGTGTAGAAAAAACTGGAGGGCTCTGCGATCGTTTAAATGGCAACACCAATATTGTTGAAAGGAAAAATAATGTAATTTCAAAAAGCACTGTGGTCCAAGTGAATATTTTTCATATCATATCAAACGGTGTTCCTAATTTATGAAAAGAGATGATTCTACATCATATTCAAAGGAAATTTAATATTCAAATTTGTTGCTATTTTTTTAAAACCAACCGCAGTCATCAATCAGACTGCTAGCCAAACCGACGTGATAATTGATTTAAAAAAGTCACCACACTTCCGCCGGGGGGCTGATTGACTGACCTGCGTGCGGAAGTGTACGCGTAAAGGAATTTTTAAGAGATCGGAGTGAAGTGTGGTGTGATGCGCGGTACGTCCGACATTTCAAAAGTTTTGACAATAGCTATCACAAGATAGACAACGCTATGGAAAAATTATATATCAAATTTAAAAGAATTACATCGTGACTACCCAGAAGATTATAAAAAATTACTTAAGTATGAACAGTGAAAATTCAGACAGTTTACTTGCAACGGTTCGTTCAAAAATTGACTGATACAATTATGAGAAGGTGCATATCAACCGGGAACGCCTTAGATCTCTAATAACTGAAGTCTTGCGACTAGGTATTCTTTCGAAGATTTGAAATTCAGTACAGGTATTTCTGCGTCAACATTAAGTAGACTATTTCCAGAAACTTACAAAGCAATTTATGAAGTAGGCGCTTTTTATAAGGGAGTTTTTTTGTTGTTAAAAAATTAATAAAATATGAAAAACCAATTCCTTTAAAAAACTCCACAAGATCGTCATATGCCTAGTTTCCATCGGTATATTCTTTGCCTTTGTTTTTCGATAAACAAGCATGGCTGCGGCGCAATTGAATAAAATGCCAATAAAGTTAAGGACATCTGATGCGGGACGCGCGCTTAAAAGCTAAAGTTAAAGGCATAGCGTGCCAACCGCTGCCACAATGCACAGATCGAACTGATGGGAGAACTGGCCGTTCTCCATTGGGAGTTCAATCGGAGATTTTTTTCCCAAGATCTAAAGGAATTTCATCACATCACTGCACCACAGATTAGCAACTACAACAAGAAACTTTAAATGTCTGTGCTTAATGAATAATATAATGTCGTACGTTACAAAAAAATATAGTTTTAAATGCGAAAATCACAATTTACACAACAAACTGTTAGTTTTTTTTTATATAAAAAGTAACATTTTCTCTAATTAAGTTATTTTAGTTCTAAAATCAGTGTTGCCATAATAATGAAATTTTTCAGATCCATTTAGTTAAATTTCTACACTTTGCGAACGTTAAAAAATAAGTAAAGTGGCTTCTCCTAAAAAGGTAATGAATGCATCACTGCCTAACAACAGCGAATAAATACATTAACAATGTTTGAGAACAAAATGAAATACTTTTCTATAATTTACAATAAAATTATAATTTGTATAGAAAAGAATCTAACTTAAAATTCAACTAAAGGTTATATTCCGTTGCTTAAAATTCAAATAAATGTTATATTTAAAAAAAGAACATATTTTATTATTTAAAATTCAAATAAATTTCATATTCCGTTGTTTAAAATTCAGATAAACGTTACATTCCGTAATTTTTAATTAAAAAAAAATATATTTTATTACTTAAAATTCAAATAAATTTTATATTCCGTTGTTTAAAATTCAGTTAAACGTTACATTCTGTAATTTTAAATTAAAAAAAGAACATATTTTATTACTTAAAATTCAAATAATTTTTTTAATTCAGTTACTTAAAATTCAGATAATCTTTATATTCCGTTATCCAAAATTCATAGTTTTTTAATGTTGATTTCATATTGTATTCACTAAACTAAATAAAACCTACATAACAATTAAATAGAATGGTAAAATTTTCAACATTAAGACTGATTATTGATTCACATTTTATACAATATTAACAGGTTGTGCAAAAATATACAAGTAAAATACAAAATATTATGTCAATACGTAATTAATTAACACTTTGGAAAAAAATCCAAATGGCCAAATAATTCATTATCAAAGAAATAAATAAAAAATATATTTGCATAATTTTTTAAATAACCTAACAATAAATGTTTTCAATAAAACACAAACAATGTTGATTTATTCCAATTTGTGAAAAAAATACAATTTGGACCATTGAGGTATACAAATAGAGTTTATGCTTCTTGCAAAATAAGTGCAAAATTTTGTTCCGCGCGTGAAGTAGAAAGGGGGTGAGGCGGCTGTCGATGTCGCCTGAATTCTTTCGACCACGAGCGAACTAAACGAAAGGAGTCGCCGCGCCCCGGAGCAGTTGAATTACCGCCGTGCCTACTTCATTTGCTCCTCGAGTTTTAAAAAAGACAATTTATGCGAATATTGATCATGGTAAAACCGATGAAAGGTTACACCGTCGCTTTTTCTATTTTTTTCCAGAACAGCATGTCCAGTCATGTAGGCATTCTGCAGTTATAATTGGAGACCCATACCCGGCGAGAGCTTGTAATCGACTGAAGCCCGTGTTATCTCTATGATGCCAATTGACCGCATGTTGTTGCCCAGTGGCGGCTCGTAACTTTTGAGTGAGCCAGAGTGATAAGATAGAAAAATACGACGTTGTTGATGTCGTCGAAGCCAAAAGTAATTTTTTTTTTTCGAAAAATTAGAAAAAAAAAAAAAAACATTTTCAGCTAAAAAGTCATGAGCCGCCACTGTTGCCCGTATTTCGAATGGTGATGTTTACTCCATTTGCATACCTTAATGATTTGTACAAACATATGGAGTCAAAATTTATCAATAATAATTATGTTAATATGGTCCTGCCGCTGAGAGGTCGATTGTAACCTGTTTTTCTTGCCAACTGGCCGGGAAGTTTTAAGTAAGCGAGAAGGGGATGGAAAAGCAGCTGGCTATTCAACCAAAGACGACATAAAAGTAATTTCAAGTTACATTTGGATTCGAAATGGTGCCCTCTCTGTACTTTGGACCAGTAATCTGCAGTTACAATGAAGCTATCAGCGGAATGCCATCTCAAGCAAGTGACATACAATTCATTGAGTATTGACACCGTGACACAAATTGTGTAAAAATAAAAATCACATCTTAATATAAAATAAATAAATTACAGTAACTAAAACAGAGAATTTGACTTTTAACGCATGCTTTCATATATGTACACAATATTAGCAATACATTATTACAATTTTGACGCGTTACCGTTTACGTGTTGTTAAATTGATAACGATATAGTGAAACCCCCATATAAGGTTCACACATAAGAAGTTTTAATGCTTAAAAGATTTTTTTTTGATTTTTAGATTCCCCGGAAAACCTTATAAGACAGTTTCATTTGCAGAAGTCGGGAATTAATAGAATATAATGTTTTCGTTTTTTGGCATCGGCAGAAGGAAAGTGATTCAGTCGAGGTTACCTAGGAATTCAGGATCTTCTCTCACGCAGTCCTTTGGGAAATAGCCCGATTGGCTGTCCGAATGCTGGGGAAACAAAAACACACAATACTTTAGTAAAATTGCAGTCTTCGATAATTTTGACAAAATAATCACGCCAGAAAATTCAAATAAAAGTTGACATTTGCACACTGGCAATTAAGAAAAAAAAAGTCCTAAAACCGTAACAATGACGCATTTTACCTTTTTTTTTAACACGTTGACTGCCACGGCAATTTTCAGAATTCCAGTCCAAAAAGCCAATTTCATTTATACATATTACATTAAAAGTATTCTTTTACTTCTTGATTTTGAATAAATTTTTTATAATTAAAATTTCTGTTAATTTATTAATAAATTTTCTGTTCATGTAAGCCAGCATTGATTTTTTGTTCTATTCCCAGAAGTCACCTATCCATATTAGTACTGATATACTACGAATTTTATCGTAGCTGCACGAATATGACAAGTAAACACAGTACGAGAAAACTCGTAGTCGGCGTCCTAGCAAAGAACGCAATCTACGAGTTATCTCGTAGCTGGCAGTCAACGTGTATCGGGGAGGGTTGTGCAATCCCACAATTCCATATAATATAATATGTATATCAAATTATAACAAAAGATAAAAACATTGTATGGGACAGATACAAAAAGATAATACTAAATATGATACTAAAAAATATATATTTTTTTATATCTAAATAATCATGATTTGGCTCCGTCGCTTGTAAATGGGACCCTGCCAAAAGTCCAGTGACATATTCAAACATCAAAAATATACGTATTTATTTTACAAAACTGATTTTAATCATTATTTTAGACATTTGTTGATTCTTTTTACCCACTACTATTAAGGTCTATTCACATCTACCGGCACCGTGCGTGTCAGACACGTAGTTGTGTGTAGTCGTATTTCACTGTGCAGCAAAGCACAGACGCGAGTATGGCTGTCAACTGAGCATAAGCGTCCGCCACAACATGTTTGAGGATTTTATAAGCTTATTCCCATATTTATTATTATTTTATAACCTATATTCCCTGACCAATTCAATCGATTTTTCGTTATCCATCTTCTTGGTTTTAGCAATATCTGCATCTATTGACACAACTGAGAGCGATGCCAAGATTATTGATGATACAGTGAAATTCGCCCAAGAAGCCAGGCCTTGGAAAACTTCTTGAGAGAGTTTCACTGCATATTGTCGATAAAGACTTTTATTGTGTTGATGTTAGTTTTGATGCTAGAACCCCAGTCATTGGTGTATTAATTTCACAAAAACAAGGTCAAATAAGTTACTAGTTTCATATGCCTCGTTTTTCTTTTGAATAACTTATAATAACCACAAAATATTGATCTATTAAAATAAATAAAAGTACCTAAATATGGAGCGGCTACAGATAACGATTTAATTCTGAAATGGAGACTTGACTCACACATCAAGGTCGTCATGCTCGAAAACAAGATGCGGTCATGTGTTTACTATCTGTGCTTGTACAAGCGCGTCACGTGGTCCGCACTGGTACAAGTGATTCAGTGAAAGAAACAAGGAAGATGGGCCATTATTAGTAAGAGGCGCACTGCAAGCGTGGTCGACATTGTTTATCCATAGTACAGTAAAACCCCGATAATTTGAAAAATCAAGTAATTCGAAATTTTTTTTAGAAAAAAAGTCCCCAGAAAAGACATGCCGGCCGGGCTCGATTTTTCGATAAACACGTTGAATTTATTTGAATATCTGAATTTGAAGGGCCGGCTTTGACGTTAATCGGCTGCGAAAATTATATTTAAACTGGAATAAGTCCTATTATTACAAATTTACTTGGAATATCTATCTGAATTTGAAGGGACGGCCGCGGAACTCGACTTTTTGGTGAAAATAATAAAAATTTTTAATTACGTGGCAATTTGATAATTCGAGATTTAGTTTTCGATGTCCTGTGGATTTCAAATTAACGGGGTTCTACTGTACTGCAAAACGAATCTATGCACAGCGGTGCCCCTCCTATGTTTCTACTTACACACCAAATGCACTACTTTCATAGCATAACCATTTTGATATCCGTGCAGTTTCGTTGTAGCTTGACAACAGTTGGCACGCTTCCATGCCGTATTTCCCTTTTCATCTATTATCCACAATCAAGTAAACCGCATTAAAGTCCACAGTAACCGGAACAGTGGAGCAAAACAGAACAGTGATAAAACAAAACACGATAAAAATAATGTTAGTTTAGTTTAGAGTAGGTGAGGTATGTTTTATTTCACTTTAAACTTTTCTTCAAGATTCTGTTTTGTCACCGTTCTGTTTTGCCATGGAAACGAACTGCGTGAACCCACCCTATCGAGTGGCCGGCCTTTCCACCATCCGCGAGCGTCGCCCTCCTTGCTCAGCACCAGCACCTTGGCGCCCGTGCGCAGCGGCAGCTGGCCGGCGTCCGACGGCCGGAAGTCGTGTGTGGCCGTGGCCACCACCCGTCGGAAGGGCCAGCGGAGCACCACGTTCAAACTGCAACAGATATTAGTGTCATTAATAATTAGACAGACGATGAGTTTTCCCACACATATGCTGCGGAGCGTGCGCTCCAAGCAGCGCTGCAAGCCACGAGAAGAAAAATATAATCCAATAAAGCAGTGATGCACAACCCGCGGCCCACGAGTCTTTTCGAACTAGATAAAATATATGAAAAAGTTCTGTTTTGCAAAAAGGTTTAGCGGTAAATTGTAGTCTTGTTTTCAATCAGCCACTCAACAAGCTTTTTTTTTACATATTCCTAAAGACAGAATTTTATGGTTCACCTTAAAAGCAGGAATTGCTTTTTTTTACATGTATATTTGATGCATTTTAAAGGTTTTTTTTTTATAAAAAATCGACATAATTCTTAATTAAAAAATTTTAGACGATAAAAAACAACAGTTTTTATTGGTTTGATCTTAGGCATAGAAATTTTTTTTCTGGGGTGCTTTCTTTGTGCGCACTACGATCGATATTTTGTTCTGTTTTATGAGGGTACACTTCCAAATGTTGTTTCGGAAAACATTTTAGTAACAGAAGAGAGTTTTGATATTTCATGATTGACAGTAATCGTTCAGATTCCCGTGTGCCATGAACATATACTTAATGTTTGAATGCGATGAACTTTTGCCTGTTTATTTTAAATAAGGAGCCAAAAATGACAAGCATTTGTTATTTAACATGTCAGAATGATAAAAATCGACAGCATTTATTTATTTGGCATTTGAGACAGAAATTTTTCGCTTCATGTACCCTACCTCCGGCGGCCCGCTAACAAATTGAAAATGCATAAATTGGCCCACCAGCTAAAAAGGTTGTGCATCACTGTACTAAAGCAACGTACCTGTTTGTAGCGCGGTTCAGTTGGAAGTTTAATTTTCTGTGTGTGAATATAAAAAAAAGGTGGCATAAGCCTGGCTTGTGCAATGGATGTAGTACATTGATCCTGCATTTGTGATTGATGATATGAAATCCCGGTACATGATATGAGTAAGTTACCCGACGAAGTTTTCCCCCAAGCTGGTCTTCTCGTAGTAGCTGATCAGCTCCACCACGCTGCGGAAGAAGCGCGACTCCGAGAGGAAGTAGTGCTGCACGGTGTCGATGGGCCGGCGGCACACTCGCATGTGCTTCACCGTGTTGTCCGTTCTAGAGACCAAACATAACCATTATTAATATATATTATTTATTGTGTACAGCAGTCCGCATCCATTTATAATATAAAAATTAATAATTGTAATTCAACAAAATAATTAAGTACATACATATAGAGTTTTTAAGACTAAGAATAATAAGTACGACAAATTAAGAGTTGAAGGTTTATGTTGAAGAAATCAAGGGAGATGAGCACCATACCCCGCGTCATGCTGTGCTGAGCCAACACGTCTGTTTTGCCATGTGGTATGCATGGTAGCTGGACAATTCGGCACACTTTTGAAAAGTGATATAAAGTCATGAAAAATGATTCATACTGTTTAGAGACAATATTATATCACTTTTAAAAAGTGTTCCGAATTGTCATAGAACCGTGTATGCATATTAGACCTTGGTGCCGCCCCTGGCAGTAGCTGTTTGGTACAAACAACTTATAACATTCTAGGAGGTATTTTTTTTATCGAAGTAACAGACAAGAGTTCCAGTTTCAGCTGCTCCCAACCGTTTGGAACCAGTGGGGTTATTGCATCCTCAATTGGGGAATGTTTTGAGGCTGGAGGAAGTAGTAGGAGGGGAAGGAGATGGAAAGGATGAGGGTGGGGAAGTGCCTGACTATTTAAATCTGGACACCAAATACGGCTAAAGCCATTTTAAGCAAAATTTTGATTCTGAATGGTGGTCTTTCACCACTCCGGAAAGAGTCACAAATATACTAAATATTATTTTAAACAAATATTTGTGAAACAACACAAATTAATCAAAAATTTACTTGCGTATGCTGGAATTTGAGCCCACGACCTCCAGACTAATAGCCAAGGATCGTAACCACTCAACCACGCTGGCCGTGGAATGAAGTATCTATCAAATTATGCATAATTTTTTTGTTAGTGGGTGACTTCAACCAAGGTTAATCTAACAAAATGAGGAAGGCTACTTTACTTCAACTTATATTTAGATTCACTTACTTCAAGCTCAGCGCGTAGTGAGTGTCGTGTGGCCCGTGCGTGGGCTGCGGGCGAACTCGGAGCAGGAACGTCCCGTCCACTCGGCGCTCCAGGCGGCTGGTGGCCTCGTCGCGACCCATCTCCCCCACAAACCTGCAAACAAACAGTTTCAATCAAAGAAACACCTTCGATGCAATTCTTTTACAAGCAAAGCATCAATTTAGTTTACATGGGTTATGTTACACATATAATATTCATACAGTGAAACTATGATATCTTAGTTTCAATTGTTTCACATAGATGGCACTGTCGGCAAGCCAGTTCAGGTGTGATACCTCTGAGCCTCTCAAGGTCAAGGTAGAGAGATTATTACCATTGTATAGAAAGGAGCTTAGCTTCCTCGCTCTCCAAATCGATTATACAGAAATATACAACAACCTTTTATAAGGTTTTCCAAGGGACTGGAAAAAAAAACTTATGTAGGAAAATCTTATGGGTAATTCTAAAATAAATCTTATGCAAAATTCCGCACTCTTTTCTACCTTTGGTCAAAGCAGTTTTAGATATTTCTCCACAAAAATATACAACACGCTACCAGAAAACATTAAACAGAGTCATACACAAAAAGTGTTAAATCTGGATATGTTCTAATGATCGAGCCGTTACTGGTTCTCTCACCCAAACGCCCTGTCATTGACAGTTACTGTAGTATTGCATAAAACCTGACTGTGTTGTGTGTATATGCAAGCAATGTTGGTAAATTAAAATAATATATTTCTACATTGTAGAAAATAATATTAACATAACCTAAATGAAACATGAAAACGGAAAAAAAAAAGATTTCAGTCGCGTTTGGGACCCGAACTCAGGACCTCTGCCTATCCGGGGCAACCGCTTAACCAACTTAGCTAATGAGACCGGTTCAATTTATGTCATCTTCATCGATATCATATCTCAAATTCAAGATTTGTTAATATTATTCTCCATTTTTTATCCCATATTATTGGCAGCCATCTTTATAATGATTCATGTTTTCATGTTTCATTTAGGTTATGTTAATATTATTTTCTACAATGATTAAATATTAAAATGAGGTTTTTAAATCTCAATAAAAATAATTAACCCTTTAGGTGCCACATGTATTTTTTAAAAATGCTGGAGAAGTGCCGATAAAACATGAATATATATATTTTTTATTTTGATTACTTTTATTTTTAGACACATGTTTTCAATAATGGGAAGTAATTTTAGAACTGTGGGTGACGCGTGACGAATTTTATGGCTCGAGCTATATATCATTCTGTGGCACTCAAGTACAATAATGTATCGGAACGATATATCGTTCGGTGGCACCTAAAGGGTTAATAATCAAAAATTTAATATATTTCTACGCTGAAGGAACTTATATGCTATATTCTTAAGTAAACCATAGACAAAACGTAGAACACAATTTGCTAAAAATTCTGCCTCAATACAGGTTCGAGAAGTGAGGCAGGTTAAGTACAACTATAAATATATTACATTTATGCTGTTTCTTTATAACTGTTCTTATGTTTCCACGACAATTCAACACACATATAAATTGGCACACTTTTTAAAAATAATAGAAAGTCTTTAACCTCCGGTGGGCCAGCGTGGCCGATCGGCAACGCAAAATTTGTACCCGTCGAACGCCAGCGTGGCCGATGGGCAATGCAAAAAACATACTTTCTTTTTGGAATTTACGACCTTAAAAAATGTTGATAGCTGACTAAATTAAATTACATTCGTTTGCCAACAAAATACAAAATCGGATAGAAATTATTGCTTTTCATTTGATGAAACGCCGCTCGTCTGAAAATTAAAAAAAAATTAACAACTGTCAAGTATACATCATTACTTGATGTGCAGTTCATTTGGTGAAACGCCGCTCGTCTGGAAATTAAAACAAATTAACAACTGTCAAGTATACATCATTACTTGATGTGCAGTTCATTTGGTGAAATGCCGCTCGTCTGGAAATTAAAACAAATTAACAACTGTCAAGTATACATCATTACTTGATGTGCAGTTCATTTGGTGAAACGCCGCTCGTCTGGAAATTAAAACAAATTAACAACTGTCAAGTATACATCATTACTTGATGTGCAGTTCATTTGGTGAAACGCCGCTCGTCTGGAAATTAAAACAAATTAACAACTGTCAAGTATACATCATTACTTGATGTGCAGTTCATTTGGTGAAATGCCGCTCGTCTGGAAATTAAAACAAATTAACAACTGTCAAGTATACATCATTACTTGATGTGCAGTTCATTTGGTGAAACGCCGCTGGTCTGGAAATTAAAACAAATTAACAACTGTCAAGTATACATCATTACTTGATGTGCAGTTCATTTGGGTTTTATTCTGTGAAATTTTCTAAAATATAAGTAAATAAGTGCTTTCTTTTAATTTTATATGTTGTAATTACATTTGTTTAGTTTTATGAAAATATAATAAAACTTGAATATTCTAATATTTCAATTTTTTTTTCTCTGAATACAAGTAGCTATTCCGGGGAAACTACTAACGATAGATATACACAATTTTTATACGTAATTATAAATATATAAACACAATAACTGAAAATAGACTCAGCCGGTGCATGACGGGCAGCGTGCAGATTTACCATTGGCACAGGGCGGAATCTCTAGCGGCGTTCTAAAGGTTAAAAGTACGAAGAAAAAAAAAAACCGGCCTGAAAACCTAATCTAACCTAACATAATGTTGATTAATTATGTTAGGTTAGGTTTTCGGAGTAGTTTTTTTTCCGTACTTTTAGTGGTTTCATATCATTTTAAAGTGTGCCAATTCATACGTGTGTTGAATTATTTGATCACCGGTCGTATTTACAACAAAAGTTAAACCAATACCCTGAAAAGGTATGCATGTATATACCTGTTATTTTTTTGATGAAATAAATATATTACTAAAATTACTAGTATGTGTAAGTTTGTACTAGAAAAACCCTGCCCTCCAGAAGGGAATTCTGGTTACTTTAGGATCCCCGCTCGTATATGGAATAAATGAAGTCATTTTTAAATATCAGCCTTGATTTGACTGAGAAAACAAAGGTAACCTTATAAGAGGGTTTCCCTGTAGTCCCACTGGTCTCACGGCAGCTTCAGAGTATCTGCCTTACCACCCTACAATAGAAGTTGGTTGACTAACAAATACAAACGAATGGTGAAAGGGCTTACCACATGTAAAAGTGCAGCGTGTGGTCGGGGACAGCGGTAAGGGTGGGGGGCGGAGGCGGGGGCGCGGGAGGAGTGGCTCCGCAGCGTCCCGACAGGATGATGCAGGCCTTGTGCACGCTGCTGCCACACTCCGCACACAGGTACCCCTGGGAAAACATTAACATAGCCATCAGTATAATAATTATTATTAGAGATAAGACGTCCGAGAGAAGATATAATTTTTTATTTATTTAAGAAGAAAGCACAGATACAGACAGTAATTAAAAAAGCTGCAGAAATTGCCTGCATCCTAACTATTTCTCATGGATTAACATCAGTAGAAGATAAATAAACTTTTACAAAAAATTTTAAGGGAAAAAAATTATATAATTAAAAACAGTGTTACACAGAGAAATGATAAAAGTACACAATGTACAAACTTTGTTCGTTGATTTTTTTTAAATATGAAAACAGCTTTCAATTTTCTTTTAAAAGTACTGCATGTATCAAAGAATATGTCGGAATCCATCAAAGTTAATTTTGATCGAATAACTCTCACATTCTTCTGATTGAATACCTGACACCAGCATTTATGCGCTTCCGACTAATGTGGAATAAGTCGTTAAACCTAGGACAGTCGATAACGTTAATGAGAGAAGACATCAGAGGGAAGATGTCCAGTTGGCGCCGTGTCAAAGTGATGGGTACTCGACCCAAGAAGAGGATGAGCAGCAAAGTAACGCACCTGGAATATTCTGCCCTTAAGGAACTTGGAGCAGTGGTGGCAGGTGACGGGCTTCTCAAACGTGTGCAGCACAAACTTGTGGTCGGTACTCCGGCACCCCGCTGGCTCCATGTTGTCCCTAGAAGGAAGACAAACAAACATCATTATTTCAGAGCAATTAATACATAGAGATACCCTAACACCCAAGGGGGAGGAACAGGGGGCGAGACTAGGCGTGTCACTGTTATTTGATTTGCGAATAAATGTATCCCAACAGACTGCAGGCAACTTGCATTGCGCTGCAAAGTATTAGTATTTACTTCATGAAAAGCAAATCTACTAATGATCAACTCGTCCTTTTTACAGCTGTGCAGAATTTAATACAAATCTCCTTCTTTCCCATAGCTTTGCTAATATATTCCCAAACCGCCAAATGAAGTAAAAAGGTTCAGCTTGTTTACAAAATTTGAATATTTTGTTAGAGTATTTAGTTTGACCCTTTTACAAATGTTTTATAATTTGCTTACCAGTCAAAATCACGTGAAAGAAATGTGAACGGCAGTGATTAGTGTCACTAAAACTGTTAATGTATTATATAATTGAATAAGTTAAAAATACAGTAAAAAAAAGCTTATCTGTGGAATGTAATACAATATTTTTGATTATTCTCTTTACCACTTCTAGTTTTACAACGTTTGAATGCTCAGGAAACCATAATTATTGTTTTCCATTCCGTTCGAGTTCCGTGGCCGCCCCTTCAAATTCAGGTAGGAATTCAAAGTAAATTCCCAACAATACAACTTATTCCCGTGTAAATCCAATTTTCGTGGCCGATTACCGACGTGGCCGGGCCTTAAAATGAAAGATATTCTAAGTAAATTCATAAAAATATGACGTATTCACGTGTTAATTGAAAATCCGAGGCTGATTACTGGCGCGGCCGGCATATCTGATTTAGAATTAAGAAATAATTATACGAATTAGACATATTTTCGTGCAAATCGAATTACACAGAAAAATGTTCATGCGCGGACCAAAATAAATCTCGAATCATGAAATAAGGAATGATTTTTTTTTTTTGTTGGACGTGTTCGGCTCTCTTGTAATGTTTTGATGCGGCCATATGAAAAACATATTTATTATATTCCACTTGCATAGAGTTTGTCTATTTTGTAAGGGAGTTGGGTCGTATGGAGAATAAATATTATTTCGCTGTCCGCAAATCCGCAAATGATCCTGACTCCTGATCCCTTTGTGAATGTGTACTGCACGGTCTGTGGAAAATATGTTCTCATCGACCGCTTAGATTATGAATGACTTGAATAAAACGTCAGAGCGGTACGGCGGTGCAAAAGGGAGGAAGAGTGCTTGTTGGGCATGCGCAGAAAGCGGTAGCTCTGCGAGTCCCGAACCAGCAACATCTCGTAAGCCACCTTAAGTAGCTCGCGAAAACCAGGTTTATTGAGTTATTCGACTGCTCTGCCCACTACGACTTCTGCTCTACTCGTCTTGTTTCTTTCTGACCACCGCTTACCCTGGACCCCCATCGGACTACTGCCTCTCACTGGTCCCAGACATTGTCACACGGACATGGCACCGAGCTCTATTCAAAATTCTGCATAAATTGGGTTTTTGTGCAGAATCACATTGTAAATTTCAAAGTCGTTAATGAGGTCTTGACGACAGTGTCTTTTCCCCCTTCGCAAGAGATCGACACAGGTTGTGCTTTCTCACCTCCCAGCAAATCGGGATCAGCTGCTCACTACAGTTCGTCTGTGTGCCATTACATTTAGTACAATGTCTGTGGATAATTTTTGAGATTTTTTTAAATTTGCGTTTTTTAGAATTATCTGGGTTCGAATTAATGGGGTTCTACTGTATTTCTCCATGAAAATTGTAGATGGAGGCGCTTCCGTTAGTAGTAGCACGTGAAGCGAGTGTGTGTGACAGAGGATAGCATATTAATACTATGCATATGTACTTACAGGGCCTCCCTGATAGCGGCGATCCATCTGCGCCGCGAGTCGTCACTCCGCGCGTAGAGCGTAAGCGCCGAGCCGCGCGATCTGCGCACCAGGAACCAGCGTGCAGCCCAGCGTCCCCCTCCGTCCCCCCGTCGACCAGTGTTGCCCTGCTCCACGCGAAACTCGCATAAACGCAGGATGGACCGAAAGGAGTACTGGTTTTCCTGGAATATAAAGGTCATATTAGATGTTAAATCAAAAGAAAAATAGTGCACTTTAGCATTTAAAAAGTATACAAAAACGTTTGTAAAATTGAACGAGATTTATTTCGGTCCAACCTAAAGTGTTGTTCTAAAATCGGTGTTGCCTAAATAATGAAATTTTTTGTTACATTTTATAAAATTTCAAGGATTATGTTGACAAACTCTACATATCATAATAAAAATGACTTTTAAAAAGGTCCTTACCCTGACAGCTTTGCACATGACCATAACCTTGTCAAAGACAAACACATATCTGGACTTTAGCTTCAGGTCATCGTGGGCCTTAACCCTCAGTTCACCGTCCAGCAGGAGTCGGCCATAGTCGGCCAGCCGGGCGCCATCGGGAAGCTCCCAGTCTTGTATGCTCTCCTGGTAACGTAAATCAATAATTTATTATTTAATTAATCTATGTACAGTAAAACCTCCATTTTGTTTTACAAAGGAACATTAAAAAAAAAAGGTGTAAAAACGAGGAAAATGTGGAAATGATATTAATGGTTTTTAATTTGACTTAATAACTTTTTCTGACAAAGACAATATGTGTATATTCATTAATACGAAAAAACAAGACACATTATTCCGGCGGAAATGGAAATTAATTACAAAACATGAAAATCGTTATTTATTTTATTATATATGACAATAATTTAATATTCCCTGGCAAATTATTGAGATGAGATTGCATTGCTCACCGATATGTCTGTCAATTTCCGATTCACCATTTCAATATCATAAAGGTGTCGTTTTTCAATTGAGATTGCTTGAATCCAATTGTCGAATCTTGCATTCCGTAAAACAAACTTCAGTATGGCATTTTATTATTTATTTATCGTAATTTACTACAAAAATACGGCAAACATTAAAAAAAATATGACAATGAGCGTAAATTGACATCGCAGCTCTTACCGGCATGTGCATAAAACGATATTTTTCTGCGTTAATCGATATTAAGTATCTTTTAATAACTTGAATATTAACACGTAACTGACATTTTGAGATAGGTAAGCAGTTAAAAATGTAAATAAATAGAATTTGCGAGTTAATAATTGTTAACAGAACAAGTTAGGTGTAAACAAATTCTGATTTAACTACAGTGAAACCCGTATTTTACGTCCCCGGATTTAACGTTTTCCCGCCAATTACGTGTTATTATTTCAGTCCCGATGTATTTTAGTACATTTATTACCCGATTTTTACGTTTTTTTCCCGCAATTTACGTTGAAAATATTCAAAATGTGTGATTTACGCGCCCTTGACAATGAGTCGGCGCAGAAGACACATGTTTATCTGTCGTGCCGTGATTGGTCGGCCGTACGGCGCGAAACGCCGTGATTGGCCGCCCACTTTCAATTTTAGCTATCTGTGCCGTGATTGGACGTGCACATGACAATGCGCCGGCGCAGTTGTCACATTTTTATCTGCCGTGCCGTGATTGGCCGACAGCTTTCAATTTTAGCTGAAGAAGTGTCATCTGATGAAGAAGAGATAGTGATCCCAACAAAAGAAGAAGCAACCAAGTACACTGAGGGTCTTAAAACCTATTTTTCGAGCATTGGTGGCGTTCAAAACGAAACTTTTAAATGTATATATACAATTGAAAAAGAATTAGAGAAAAAAAATTAAACAAACTAATCTACATGATTTTTTTAATATTATACGAAATATTTTTTCAATACAAAAAAATTCAACAAATATGATTTTTTAATAAAAAAAAATTAAATGTTTTTTTTCAATCCTCAACTAATCTACCTACATGATTTTTTTTTTTTATAATAATGTTTTTTCAACCAAAAAATTAACAAAGATTATTTAAAAAAAAAAGTTGTTTTTTTTCATTTCCCCCGATTTACATTTTCCCTCCATTTAAGTTTTTTTTTTTCAGTCCCTTGAAAAACGTAAAATAGGGGTTTTACTGTATTATAAATGTAAATGTTCAAACATCGACCAAATTGGAACCAAATGTATTTGTTATGACATTTTTGTTCAAAGACACACATTTCGAGAAATTGTTGTAGTAACATTTACATTTTTGAAAAGGTGAATAACTAAGAGCTGATTTCAAATTTACGTAAAGGTGATGTTTTAACCCCGCTGGTGAGTACTGGCTAACTTGAGAGCCGTAGGCTGTGCGGACACTCTCTTCGTCTCTTTCTCACACATTATTGTTCTATATAAACTGAGTGAGATAGCGACTTCCCTATTTCTGGTGTTCTATTGTAATGCGGCCGCAAGGTGGCGAACGGTGGGCGGCCCGCACTTGCTCGCAGCAGCTAGTTTTAAGCGGTTTCTCGTAATTTATGGTGGTAGAATAAAATAATGTTGACTTTGCAGAAAAAGGTCCCATCCAAGTAGTCTAATTTTGAGTTTTGAGGATATTTTCAAATGGAGTCGGCATGAAACTGATGAAAAACCAGGGGAGAAATTTTTTCAAATCGTAAATTGGGGGAAATATTTATATGACAAAGTATGGAAAAAAAAAATGGGACCGCGGGTTTTTAACATAAAAGGCAGGAAAACGTGAAATAGTGGTAACATAAAACCGAAACTTTACTGAATGTAAGAACCGCTGTGATTTTTTGTTAAAATTACGAGCTTTGTACCTGGACATTGCTGAGTAAGACTAAGACTTCGCTGTCTCTTTTGACTTCGTTGATATACTGCGCTACGTCCACCATGGCCTCTTTAGCTCTTTCCAGGCTTCTGAAGTCTTCGTGGTTCTGGAATATTAAAAATAAATACAGGTTACTCTTCAGTGCAACTTTAGAAACTGCAAATTTAATAAAACATTGAGACAGAATAGTCAAGAAGGATGGGTCTTATCCAAACCGGATACAACAACTAAATATTTAATTTGCTTTACAAACAAATTCAGCAATAACATTGTGTAAGTACCATTCCAAATAATTTGCGAAAGAGGCGAATATACAAAACACACAGCATATTCAGTAATACTTATACGCTAGACACGTATCTTATTAATAATTGTTGAGGATGTATGCTATTATAGTCTTTTTGTATTTGTATTCCGTGCAGTTGCACACATCTACTATATTATAACACTCAACTCACATAATCATTAAATAAGTTAATTCTTAAAATGATCATAGATTACTAAAAACCTCACATAATGTTTTAATGTCATTAGTCACAAAATTGAAGTTATTGCTTTAAAGAACAGTGTGCGATTCAACATTGCTGACTTTGCTGGTATGCTAATGAATGGTTGTTATCAGTGTTACCGGTTGCGTCTCCTGCACGAGCTTGTCGAGGAGGAGGTGGTACTTGAGGATCCTCTGCATGGGGACTGATAGGATGTCCCGCAGTTGTATCCTGCCGTCGCTGTGCTCCTTTTGACATTTCTAGAAGAAAAAAAAAATTCCATTTTACTCATTGATGTTAAAAAAAAAACATAGACTTTGAGAATATTTTCCCCCCTATAATAAATGAATAAATATTGACGGATTTCATTTTCCAATTGTTGGGAATACTGGCTTTACGCAATTTTTTTCTTAGATTCTAGCTACTCGTTCAGACAGTAGCCATATATATATTTTGATTTGTGATTTTTATGTTTAACCTCGATTTCCGTACTGTGTAATTTGTTTTTTTTGAACATTTTTTATGTACACTGTTTAGAAATAATATAATTAGTGTTTAGTGTGTCGGATGTGTTCGCCTCCCCGCACAAATGGCAATATGACGTGGTCACAAAACCTATTGGTGTAAAATATGGGTCAGGCTGTATGAATAATAAATGATATCACTGTTTTAAATGGCCCGACTCCCAGCTTCAATGTATGCAAACTTGTTCTTACCAACTACATGACATGAATGACCAAATAAACATGTCAGAGCCGGACAACGGAGTGAGAGAGACAGAGGTGTTGGTGCGCATCGCCAGACGCTCCTTGGCGGTGCTAAGCCCTGAGCGAGAGGCGGTTGACCACTCAAACCTAGTACCTGAGCTACCCAAACATCGTCTCAGGGGGGGGTATGAAGGCAGACGACAGGGAAAACCCTCACTCCAACTTCTCCAATTTCTGACCCTCACCTAACCTGGACCTCCCGAACTACAACCTCTCGCTGAAACAGACCAAGCATCGTCACATGGACAAGAGCTCTACACAGAATTCTACACAAATTGGGTTTTTTGTGCAAAATTATATTTGTGCAAATTGCACAATTCTACAAAAGTCTGATTTTTTGTTGTGTAAATTAAAAATTGCATAAAAGTTGCAGTGTCTTTCCCCCTAGAAACGGGATTGACACAGGCTGTGTTTTCTCCCCCCCCCACCTCTCCGCAGATCGGGGTCAGCTGCCCCCTACAGTTCACTTGTGTGTCACATCTGTCTGATATAGTTTAGTGTACACTGATTTGTCATATTAAATGAAATATACCTTTTGTGACATAATCGTTCAAATTAACGTAGCAACAACTTTTAAAGAATTGTAAGGCAGAAAAAAAAAAAAGATTTACAATAATGTTGCACTTCCATGAGTTATCAATTCAACTCATTATGGGACTGTTCATTATTGCTATATAGTATTAAGTTTCCAAGGCAAATATGTATGCAAGTGAAAATATTATTATCATTATTTTTTTAAATATATATATATATATATATAAACAATAGGAAATTAACATAAATAAATGTACAGGCTCGAAACATACAGATACAATGGAAATACATAACAACGTTTTACAAAAGATATATATACCTCCATCAGAATCTACAAAGCAAAGGACGGCTATCAGAACAGAGTTGATATCTATGATAAATGGTTTTCCAAATAGCATTTTAAAAAACATAATTTCAGAATATTATTTCGAGATTTGTACGAAGCAAATTATCAGATAATTCTACGGGATGTTGTCAAACGTCAAATATTGTTTATAACCGCCAGTTTTAATTCAGGTCTGAAAGGTTTAAAACACAACTCACCGCCAATCGTTTCGAAAAAGCATCGTCCTTCTGCGTCAGCCCCTTGAGGGTGTCCTGCGCCGCTGTCAAGTTGCTGCAATAGTCCCCGTATAGTAGGAACTTCTCCCGCCAGGCGAGGAAGGCGTCCCCGAGCTTGGGCGCAGGGCCTGGCATCGGTGGGGGCAGCGGGGTCAGGTCTGGGGGTCCGGGCAGCGCCGTGGCCAGCCGGATCTGGTTCAGGAAGCCGCTGTGGATCTCAAACAGCTCCTGGAACGGAATGGATGTGTTATAAATGCGTGGATACTAGACCAAGCATAGATAGGTGCAAAATACCCTGGGCAGATGAATTTAGAAGTTCTTCATCAAATGCAAGCTGTGTGAGTCGCACAAAATACAATGAATCCAATCACGCGGCACGTTTTGAAGCAATGTATGTGTTTTAATGAAACTTCATGGATTACATAATGCGACATCCGGATAGCCGCCGATGGATCACACATGTGACAGCCGCGTAGATATGGTTAAACACTTAGAATAAAAAAGAACACAAGAAATGTTTTGTTATACAAAAGTCTGTCCTATCAGGCCTTAAGGCGATCCACCGGCTAAAATTCAAACGAAATCATGCGCTCCTTATGCAGGTGGAGACAAGGTTAAAAGCCCCGCTTAACATCGGCCGCATGTTTCGATTTACGCAAAAAAACCATCACCAAAATGCGTGTTTTATTCTATTCTGTAAAGCTCAGACATAATTATTAAACTGTTTTATGGTCATATTCTAAAAAACTTAATTTACCACAATGAACAATATGACAATATCGGAAAAGGGGTTCGTAAGTTGGAGAGTTTGTGCTTTAAACATTTTTCTGATACTTTATTTTTTTCGAGGCTTATAAAAAGAGACCAAAAAAATACCTGGTTAAACGAAAGACCAAGGTGTGTTCTATTTGCAATATTTAATTAAATCATCTACAATATTTCTAGGCCATCAAATTCTCAAACCGAAAACACATGATTTTGCATTACTTCCCATTGCATCGCCTTAAATGTATATTTACTAACTAACTAACTAACTAACCATCACGCCGTTTCCCCGCAGGGGTAGGCAGAGAGGACGGACCGCCAAACAACTCGATCTTGGCATACACTTCTTGCTTCATTCACATTCATACAACGCCTCATACATTCTCTTCTGTTATTCAGACTTTTGACATGGCCCGACTCAAGTATTTGATTCACTTGATCGTGCCACGTCTTCCTATGTATATTTACAATTACTTATAACACTCAAATGGACTAAAAAGTACAAATCGGTCATCTTGTAAGTTGTGTTTTACCATAATACAATAGTGAGGAGCAAAGTGGTTTGCCAACCTTGACTCCGTAGAAGATGAGCTGCAAGTCCTGCGGCTTCATCACCTGCGCCAGCTGGTTGAGGAAGTACTTGTCTATCTTGCCGAGGACGTCCACGTAATTGGACTCGGTGTCCACCAGCTCCCGTATCACGTAGTCGCGCTTCTCCAAGCTGTGCGAGGACGTCGCCAACTGTGTGCGACACACAAAACGAATGTTAACAATACTGATCGTTAAAATATTAACAAATTATAGTAGATTCAAATGTTCCGAATCTGACAAATTGACAACGGAAGGGAAAAATTACATTAACATATTTTTTTAATGCTACCTGCATGTGGGCATTTCTTTCACATAATTTTGATTTAACAATAAAAATAACGACACATTGGAATATTAAATTTCCTTAAAAGATTTATGATTATCTCCTTTTAGGAATTAGGTACCATTAATTTCTGAACACCATTTGATATTAATGTGAAAAATATTCCACTTAGACAATAGTGTTTTTTAAAAAGTTAACACTACTTTTCCTTTAAATCATCTTGGTGCTGGCATTAAAACCATTTAAACGATTGCCCTTCATAGTGAAATGGTAACACAGGCCAGCGGCAAATGAAAAAGAATTCAGAATGGCGAATTGTGACAATCTTAAATATGACGAAGGCTAAAAAATTCAGGTCTATGCGGCACTGGTTTTGGATTAAATAAATAACATAAAAATCACATCAAGGAATAAGCTTCAAATTACAAATCCTACTAATCTACTTCAAAACTACCAAATTTAAAGAAAACATGCCATATCAATGAATGATCGTGGATAAGTTATAGCACGCCCCTGAGCAGTCTCAACTGAGAGAAAAGATGCCCATTTCGGATGTAAGAATAAATAAGAATGCTCTTCCGTCTTTCACAACTGATTGAAAAAAATAAAAACATACGGCGTGGGCCGCCTCTCTTCCCCCCGAGGTGGCATGGTTTTCCCCTCCCTTCCGGCTGCCGGATTGGCCCTGGCCCTGGTAGGGCGGCGGCTTGGATGACTTGACGCTGCACAGGTCATGGTAGATCTCCTCGTGGCGGATGCGCTCGCAGTAGCTGGCGTATTCTGTCAGGTCCTCTTGCTCGGGCGCTAGGGCCAGCGGCTTCTTGGGGCGGGGGGGTGCGGCACTACCGCTGGATAGAGGGGAATATTAAATAACAAGGGTTTGCTTATGAGACGTGGGCAGATTTATTCAAATCAGCGAATCAATTGAGTGTGATTTATTCCAACAAGCGAATCAATTCAGTGTGATTTATTCAAACTAGCGAATAAATTCAGTGTGATTAAACTAGTGAATCAATTCAGAGTGATTTGTTCAAACCAGTGAATCAATACAGTATGATTTCTAACTGAATGAATTCAGTATGATTCATTCTAACTGAATCAATTCAGTGTGATAATTTGAACTAGTAAAAACATTCGAACTATTGAGTCGGTTCAATGTGATTCATTCGAACTATTGACTCAATTCAATGACATTCATTTGAACTAGTAAATCAAATTAATGTGAATCATTTGAACCATTGATTCAAATAAATGTGACTCATTCGAACTAATGAATAATGTGACCCATTCGAACGAATGCATAATGTGATTCATTCATACTAGTGTAATTATTCAGTATTTTTTTATATATACAATATATTTTGCAGATTCGCGACATTGGCATTGAGTTTGTAAACTATTTCATACCAGTGAATCAATTCAGTGTGATTCACAATGTGTATTGATTCAAACCAGTTTGAGTCACAATGACAAATTTATAGAAACGTTTTTATTTACGACATCTAGTTAATCAATTCAGATTGATTACCAGCATCCAACTCAGTCTGGTTCACAATATACAATTGATGAAATCAGTTTGATTCACAAAATCAATTGATTTCATTCAGTCTGACTAAAAACAATGCATGGAATTGAAGGACACAATGAATTAATTCGTAGCCCATGTCCAGTTGGTACTAAGGTATGGTATGGTAGAAGTATGATATACTAACTAAGATAGATACAATTACTAATTTTAATATAATTGGAGTTTGTACAATGGCATGATGGTAAAGAAATGGATTATGCAATAAAATCCTTAAAAAGTGGAAAATATTCAATAAATACCGTGAAATATGCATGAAAAATAAGAAAAAGAATGATCCATTTGCCAAACAGCACTTTATTAGTGCTTGATGATCCCTTTAAGAGGAACGACTGCGTGGCCTGTTTCATACAAAACTTAGTTTTGGATTTGAGCCCAAAATACTTAGATGCAGAATTTGATGACTGCCCGCTGCTCCAGCAAATTTTGCTTCAGCAAATCTTGATTTCCGACGCGACGACAAAACACACTTTGTGCGGATCACTGTGCTAGCTCTACCGTTGCTCGGAGAGGACTGAGCAATGGCGCGTTTGGTAGCTGCGACTCCCCCATACCATCCCCAACACTTCGCACATCCCGCTACCCCTTCTAGCGCAATCAAGATTTTTTTTCGATACTTTTGCGACAGACCCTGTATAGCGACTATCTAGTACGGATTAGAAGTATTTTTTTTTAATTTTTTTTGAAATGCAAAATAAAAGCCATTATGGAAATCGAATTTTTGCAATTTGAGAGGCAACTTTAGCAATTATTTGGGTGCCAATGGTGATTTAAAAAAAAAAAAGTTTTACCCCGTTTACTATGAAAATATAATATATAAAATTTAAATAAGCATTGGACTTGACTTTAAATTATAAAATGACCTATTTACGATGGTACACAAATTTGCGTGCATAATTTAAAATATAGACCCAAAAAAACGTTTTTTAAAGATGTTTAGAGTTTTTTATTTTATTTTGTGTAACCGAATTTACATAGTTTTGTATGAAACAGGCCGTGCAGCCTTCTTCTCAAGTCGATGAAAATTTCATCAAAGAATCTGATTTATGTAATAATTTTTTTTCTCACTCACTTTGTAATGAATTCGCATAGAATATGAATTCACATAATTACACATATTTATGCAACATCCGTTCCCTAGTAATGACCATGCATTGAGTTATCTACGAAAACATTCATTTAGATTAAAAATGAAATAATATAACATTGCTAAAAACATTATTGTATTATAGAATTACATTATAAGCTAGCAACTGTAAAACAATAACATCAAGAATCACATTGCTAAAAAAAAAATAATATTAACATAAAAATAACACGCAATTCTAATTTCGAATATTCTACGGAACAACTGCAAATAAAATAAATACACAATTCTAATTTTGAATCTTCTATGGAACAACTGCAAATAAAATAAATAGACAATTATAATTTTGAATCTTCTATGGAACAACTGTAAATAAAATAAATAGACGATTCTAATTTCGAATCTTCTACGGAACAACTGCAAATAAAATCTAAAAACATTTAAATTTGGAATCAGCTCCAATGAACCTCTGGTCTAATGGCCGGAACGTGGATATAGCAAAGATCCTCATAAATGGCTTCCACTCTCTCTTCCGAGGGAGCCACATTGGGTATCTTGAACTGCACCCAGGGCGATACTGCCGAATCGGAGGAGTTGGCAGCCTCCTCGTCAGTAGGTAGGAGGGCCATGGTGTCTACTTCGGCGGAGTCAGCCCTGATTTTGTAAGATTCATGGTTGCATTGTCGGAATATTATTTTATTTCGGGAACAATATATTATTATCTTATCATACAGCAAACATTAATCTTTTCACCACATTACGTGTGCACTTTTTATGACATTCATACATTTTCCATAAAAACCAAAACAAACATGTATACGTGTGTCGCAGTTGGCGACCGGACAAATCAACACACTTTTTAAAGGTGATATAAAGTCATCAATCGTATGAAAAATTTTTTTTTTAAAAATACTACTCTTAAAATCTAATCCAACCTAAGCCAGGTTTTCACGGTGAAAAGTATTTTCTTGAATAGTTTTTGGGATATTATGCCAAGTTACGCTTCCTCCTCCTTTAGCCAATGTTTAGGACAGCGTTACATTTGTTCTCAAAGTACTGGGAAGATCCAAGTCATATTGAGCGCGTTTAATTATGGAAGCAATTGAAATCCACAAAAATCCCATTAATATTAAGAGGGACGATGGAGCTAGATTTAACAGTACTTGGTATTCGGTACTTGACGGCTACACAAAAACTCAACGTCATAAACCAAGATAAGTATAATAACAATAATTATTACTATTATATCAAAATACCGGTCCTACGAGGGTTAACGCACGCAACACAGTACCACTTCCACATGCACATTTTTTTAATGTGATACCACACAAGAGTCCCAACTGCTCCCAACCGTCTGAAGCCAGTGAGGTATCCCCAATTGGGCTACCAATATTATAATAGTATGTTGTGAGGTTGAAGGTATTCAGGAGGGGAAGGAGATAGGGAAGAGGAAGGTGGGGAAGTACCTGGCTTAAGTCATTTCAAGTAACGTCTACCGCTCTGGCACGTGCCGCACACATACTACATATTATTTTTAATTAATAAATTGTGAAATAGCACAATTCAATCAAATAAAATTTACTTGCGCAGCATGCCGGGATTTGAAGCCGTGACCTTTGGATACGTAGCTAAGGATAGTAACCACGGAGACCATTAGTAAATGCACACTAGACCACAATCTACACATCTGCCCTGATAATGGACACTGTAACGTTGTCCGAAACGTTGGCTGGGACGGGGAGGCGCAACGCAGCATAATAACGCAAAAACTATTCATGAAAATAACCTAACCTGAGTTCACAATTTTTTTAATTTCATATTTTATATTTAAAAAAAAACTTCTAAAAACTAGGTTAGGTTAAATTAGGTTTTGGATAGTGTTGTATGTTGGCTTGTTTTTTTTTTTTTTTCACATCAACCCTTTGAATCACAAGATTTGAAATAAAAAAATGCATGTCTTGCACAGAATTTCGAAAACTTCGAAAAGTACATATGTACCATTTATTGGCCGATATAGAAAGCCGTTGGAGTGGGCGGGACATAATTTAAACCGGTGTTTCAAGTGGAATAAATTACATTCCACCATGCAGCAAAAGATAAAAAAAGGTGGGTTATTTTTGATACCACTGTACTTCAAGGGATTAATGGCTTCATATCACTTTTAAAAGGTGTAACGCTTTATATGTGTGCTGAATTATCACGGAACCATAGTGGTGTACAGGTTAAACGGAAACAACTGCATAAGTCGTATGGGATTTTTTTGGGGTTGAAAAAAGGTTACCACTTGCACAGGTGTACCAGGACGTACCCTACATACCAAACGCGAAAGTTTCAATGGTTCCATCGCTTTAATAGTACGTGCAGTTTGGTCATAGCTCGGCGACAGTCGGCACACTTATATTTCATATCTCCCTTTCTTTCTGTATCTATAATCAGTATATACAGCAAACAAATAGAATTTATCTGGATAAAGGTTGGAACTTACATAGATTGCAGATCTTTATAAATGTCTTCCTGGGATTGTGTTCGTTGTGCAGAGAAGCTCCTGTAATTAATAAAAAACACATATTATATTTTAACCTCGTCAACGCAACTGTATCACATGCGCGATTTTGACAGCGTGCCCCGTACGTGTCTCAAATATGATTCATGAGGTTTCAAATTCGAAATTCTGTGGTCAATATTTGTACAATCTACACAAGCAAACATTTTTTAAATCCCGCCAAACCGCAGTATAAAAGCCAGGATGTTCGAAATTGGGCAGTGCGTAGATCATTACTCTCTAGCGGGATTTCAATGGGAGGGGCTCAATGCTCTCACCTGGATAATAAAACTACCAAAATATAACATATGTATACAACCTAACCTCTGTACACCTATATAACATCTTAAAAATTCTTCCATATCTTTGTTCCTATATTTTGTTTATTTAATTACATAACTAGCTGATGTGCTTACCCGGTTTCGATCGGAATACTTTTTTTTTTTAATTGAGTTACGAAGTTGTAAATTCTTGCTTGTCGTTTAGGTGCCATAATTGATTTGACGGCGAAAGTAATGCCTTGTGACGACTATTACTATCTCTAAACAAAGAAACATTCATTTGAAAATTTAACTTCATTCCAAACATTTATTTTTCAAGATATACCTAAATAATAAAGTTCTTAAGTAAGTACCTACATGTGTTTTCCATTTTGAAAATATTCTACCCAAACGGGCCTTCTTTTGAATATGTAATCTGTGGCTAACCAGAGTGGTATATCTATAGGCTAATCTCAATACAAAATGGCGGGTACAATGTTTTTCATACTAATTTTAAAATGTTATAGCTACAGTTTTACGTATTGGATTTCATTCAAACTACTCTCTAAACCTTCCCGGCACTAATAAGAACAAACTGTGCTGTTTTCAGCGAAACCGATCGAGTAATTGTCGAGAAAATCGAGGATAGACAGAAAAACATTCATTTTTATATATAGAGATATAGAGATGTACCTCCTATGTCCGTGTCAACAAAATTTTTCCCAGTTAGACAGGCATCAAACATTCCTTTGTAATTGTGTCTTATCAAGTTTAATAAAAAAATAAAAATTGATTCTTCGGCACTGGTGCAAAGGTACAATTTTTTACATAGAAAAAAAATACGATAATAACTTTTATGATAGGTATAGAAGTTAATTGAGTAATTATACTTAATACCTAATTATCAAGAATTGAAGCATTATTTATGTGAGTTGGTTGTGTAATTGACAATCTATATATATAAAAATCAATGTAAGTTTGTTTGTTTGTTCGTCCTCGATTTTATCGAAAATTGCTGGACCGGTTTCACTGAAAATAGCACAGTTTGTTCTCATTAGTGCCGGGAAGGTTTAGATAGTAGTTTGAATGAAATCCAATACGTAAAACTGTTGCTATAACGTTTTAAAATTAGTATGAAAAACATTGAACCTGCCATGTTTTATTTAGGTTAGCCCATGGATATAACACTCTGGTTAGCCGCAGATTGCATATTCAAAAGAAGAAGGTTTTTTGGGTAGAATATTTTCAAAATGGAAAACATGAAACCTACTTAAGAACTTTATGATTTATATTTATTTTTAAAAAATAAACGTTTGGAATGAAATAAAATATTGAAATGAATGTTTCTTTATTTGGAGATAGTTACTTTCGCTGTCAAATCAATTATGGCACCCTAATGACAAGCAAGAATTCACAACATCATTACTTTATATAAACCCGAGCAAGGCCGGGCACACATCGGCTAGTTGCTTATATAAATGTACATGATTGCCTCATTGAAACATAGAACATGAACAATGGTTTCGAAGAAGAGACATTATCCATGTTCGTAAAAAATTATCATATTCAAAGAAATAGATTACTTTTAATAAAAAAAAAATGACAATTCATGGTGGAATTCCAATTTAATATGCATTTTTTTTATTAAAAAACCTTTGTAACTCTTTTCAATTTGTTCATTTTCGACAGGACCGGTTTCACCCTATCACAAGCGTTATGAGATTATATAATTTTTTTAAAAACCCATGATTCAGTAAACAAACACAATGTAATCCATCTTCCAGAAGGTAATAAACCGAGCCGAAAGTAGTTTTACATATTATTGCAAAGCCATTCCATTCCGTCAACAATAAAATAAAGTCATAAATATGTAGTATTAGAAAGCAATGGGACTCACTCCTGACATTGATGCTATATATACCATATATTTAGTTTCAATTGTGCCAGTCTGAAGATGCCCGTGATAGGGTGAAATCGGTCCGGTCAAAAATAAACAAGTGGAAAAAAGTAACAAAGATTTTTTTAATGGAAAAAAATTCGTGATGAAATTTTGCAAACCTGACATTCAAAATAAGAGGAAAATTACTGGATAAGGGTGGGGGTAGGGATAGGTATAGGGGTAAGGGGTAACACATCAATCGTAAAACTTTACTCGAAACTATTCCTAAACCCAGGCAACGCCAGGTACTTCAACTATAAATACCAATAATAAAAAAATAAAAAATTTACTTCACAAAAGAGCCCCGGAGGTTTTTCACTTATCTTTAAAGATTGTGGACGCTCTTTGTAACAAAGGAAGGAGGGAACTTCGATCTTATAGAGTCCCATATTATAGTAGAGAGGAAACACAGAAGCTTGCAAATAATTCTATAGCCGAGCTCGAGTCCGGGAACGAGGTTGTAAAACGACCCATTAATTCGAATTACCCGTTCTTTCCCTTATTTATTTTATTGACGGACTATTATCCAATTACACAAAATTAAATAAACAAGAGCTACAGAAAAATAAAAGCATAAACATAATACGTGAATAAAGCAATGACAAAAATATACATTTGAGAGAACATTCAAGTCAAACCCTGAACAAGGTTTTGGTAGAGTCAATGATGTTATACATATTAAATAATAATCATCGAGATTTAACATCGTAATGCCTGACAAAAATCATTTAGACAGGAACCAAGGCCCCGGTTTGAGTTAATAAGTTTCGACAGTGGAGAATGGTAACCATAATTAGTAGAGTGTTGATTGAGGAAAAGCAATTAAGTTTACAGCAAGGAATGTTGAACTGGATGAGTCGTAATAAAGAAGGCGAGTCAATAATACAATTAATTATTTTGAAAATAGGAATGAGATCAAAGTCTTTCCTACACTTCAGTGTGGACTTTATGCTTGAAATAATCGTTATTATTATTTACTTATTTTTAGTCATAATTATTCATGTTATCCCTCTTGCCGTGGTCAATATGGACAGCCTATGATTGTGGCTGATTGGAGTCACCTGATATAATTTTTGATTAGAATTTTTAGCAAGATCGTCATTATAATTATTCATATTTTTTATTCTTTGTTTCAATCATATTTATTTATATGGTTGCATTCTTATAGTATATATCAATTAATTAACTCACGGCCGGTCTTCCCAACCCTACTGAGCAACTGTTGAGTTGAAATTTTGCCTCAACACTGTTTTTTTTGTTGTTTACAGTAACTCCACTACTCATCATCTTTGGGGATGGTGTGTGGAGGATCTTTTAGAGAATAGGAAGTAGTGAACTTGGGTTTTGAAGAGACCCATGTTATAGGATGGAGGAAACACAGAGGTCGGCAGATCATTCCACAGCTGAGCTGTTGAACACAAGAACGAGTCGTAGAAGAAACCCATTCTCATGTGACAAATGTCAACCATGTGCAAATGTTGGGCGCGCGTTTGGCGTGTTTCCCGACTGTGCACCGGTGCCAAAGGGATCAATGACGTTAGTTCCTCAGAGCATCTTCCATTAAAATACCGGTAGAACAAGGACAGCATTCCCACCTGAGGTCTGTGCTCCAAAGATGTTTAAAAAAAATCATTTTATTTTACTTTTTGTCTTGTTTTTAATGGAAGAGAAATGTAAAATATATGCAACTCACAATGTACTTTTGCGGCATTAGCAAAGGTCGAGCATTTTCGACACATTTTTAACGCATACGTTTGTGAAGTATAAAATGGTGGTTAATGTTATTAGTTTTTAAAACAAATGATGTGTATTCACAATAAATACAATATTAACTCATCTCTGTTAATTTTACACTGAAAGTTTTTACTTTGTCATTTTATTGCCAATAAAAGTGGGCGGGCACTATTTTATTGTCAATGAAAGTGGGGAGGGCACCATCATACATAATTTATTTAGAATCTTCAATGATAAAAAAATGCTTGGAAACAGGCAAACAGAGCATTGCTCACTTGGCTGATCGGTGCCTCAGATTGATCATTCGAAAAGTTGGGAAGAACGGCCGTCAGTAAAGCAAACGCAGCAAAAAATGAACAAATTCCCAAATTCAAGTCATTGTACCTTTCTATGGATTAAAATGTCAAAGTTATCAACTGCATGATTCATCTTTATTTTCACAGAAAAATACAAGCCTTCACTAATTGAATCATGTTTAAACCACCTTATCTACATCACACAGAAAACCTATTAATTACAAATAGCATACTTATATGATATCAGGAAGCTATTTATTAAAAAAATTATCTATAATAAGTTTTGTCAAAAAAAAACGAATCCTACCTCGCACCTCTCATATTCAAACTAACCAACCATCACGCCGTTTCTCAAGGGGTAGGCAGAGCGGATGGACCCCCAAACAATTCAATCTTGGCATACATTTCTTGCTTCATTCACATTCATATTTTTCTTTTGTTATTCCTACTTCTGACATGGCCCGACACAAGTTTTTTATTCACTTGATCGTGCCATGCCTTCCTCGGGTGTCTCCGGCTTCTTTTTCCATTCACTTTCGCATTACATATTCTCCTTATACTCCTTTCTTCATTCATTCACTCTACATGCCCAAATGAGTAAGATTAAGAAAGGGACGCTTAGATGGTTTGGGCATGTGGAGCGAATGAACGAAGAAAGGAGTGTAAGAAGAATGTATGACGCGAATGTGAATGGAAGAAGAAGCCGAGGACGTCCGAGGAAGACATGGCATGATCAAGTGAATCAAATACTTGAGTCGGGCCATGTCAGAAGTCGGAATAATAGAAGAGAATGTATGAGACGGTGTATGAATGTGAATGAAGCAAGAAATGTATGCCAAGATCGAGTTGTTTGGCGGTCCGTCCTCTCTGCCTACCCCTGCGGAGAAACGGCGTGATGGTTAGTTAGTTAGTTACATGCCCAAACCATCTAAGCGTCCCTTTTTTAATCTAACTCATTACTTGCCTTGAATTCTTTACGAATCTCAACATTTTTCACCAAATCATACATTTCTTCATCACACATTCGCCTCAGAGATCTCATTTCTACGGAATTCGGTCTACTTTCATCCCTCCTCTGCCAGTTCCATGCCTCACTGCCATACATCGGGATTGGTATCAACACTCCATTGTGGACTATTAGCTTCGCTTCTTTGAACAACTTTTTGTTAGTGCCAACCAAGTTCAGTCCTCCGTTAATGGAGTTTCCTGCTTTCACCCCCTTTTCAACATCCCTATCAGTCTTTCCATCTCTCGTAAACATACTTTCCAAATACAAAAACTTGTCAACCTGCGCCAAGTAATCATCATTCACAACTATACTGAACACTGTTTTCATACTCTCTCTTTCAAACACCATGACTTTAGACTTACTTACATTCATCATTAGCTCATTCTTCATACATACTTTGTTCATCCTAGATAAAAGAGACTGTAGATCTTCCATACTGTTAGCAATCAGCACCACATCATCAGCATACAACAGGCAACATACTTTTAGATTACTTATTTTCCCTATTCGATTACACATATTCAATATCTCCCCAAAAGAAACCTCTCAACACATAACGTCCAATAACTTAAAAAGGTTATATAAAAACTTCAACGTATGGCTAATCAATATATATTATAAAAGAAATCCAAAAAAACGTGCGGCCCGCAAAAACTCAGAAACGAGTCCCGGTATGATCAAGGATATGGTGTGAGGATGAGGGTTCCCGTTTTTAGTTAAAGGGAGTGCTTTTGAAGATATAAGGGCTGGAAGTTTCGCCCTCTAGAAATTTCAAGAACAGTCTTCCGGAAAGTTCTAGAAGGTTCGATAAAGCTGTAGAAAGTTCTGCAAGGAGTGGTGGAGGATGTCGGTGAGTTTAGAAGGTTCTGAATGGTTCGTAAATGCTTTAGAAAATTGTGGAAGGAGAAAGTTCTAGAAACTTTCAGAAATAAGTGGCGGTATATGTCGGTGAGTCTAGAAGGTTCGATAAAGCTGTAGAAAGTTCTGGAAGGAGTGGCGGAGTATGTTGGTAAGTCTAGAAAGTTCTAAAATGTTCTGGGTGGTTCGTAAATGCTTGAGGAGAAGGAGAAAGTTCTAGAAGCTTTCAGAAATGAGTGGCGGGGTGTGGCGGTGAAGCTAGAAGGTTCCGGAAAGTTCTAAAATGTTTAATAATCTTAATTTTAATCAATATATATTTTTAAAAAAAAGTATTCGAGAGCATTCCACAACATTCCAGAGCATCCCGGAACATTTTGGAATGTTGTGAAATGTTCGGGAATAGGGAATCAGGAACATTCCTGAACACTCTCGATGTTGTCCTGAGCGAAGCCGGGTACTCGTAAACTCTCCTTAAGGCAAAGCTATCAGTGAAATCACTATATCGAATCTGTTTACATTATGAAAACCAACAAATATGCTTTGGATATATTGAACCATTTCCTAGAAAATCGCTTGATAAGAATCAAAATAATTTACTTAATTATGTTGTAAAAAATATAAGCAAAAACTACTAAAGATTATTTTTTTGCAATAGAAAATTATGAACGTATGTTAGAATCTAGTTTTTAAAAATGCTACTTTATAGCCAAGATTATTTTCGAAATTTTGCATTGATTACTTTTTTTTCTTTCTTACAAAATTCTTCACAAAATAAATGATACACGCTTTTTGCGCTTAGAAAAAATATTCCTAGACTTCGCTCGCCAAGCGAATTTTATTCCAATTTCCCATATTCGTGGTGACACAAGACACACAGCTCGTAGCAAATATTTTTGGCCTCTTAATCTGAATTTGTTGTTGTTATTACTATTCAATTTTTTTAAATTTAAACATATTTTATTACGAATTTTTAAATAATGCTTATGTATTTAAAAAAAATATGTACTCAGGTAATTTTATCTACTTTTAATGTTTTTTTATTTAATAATAATAATAATAATTGGACCATTTCTATAGCGCCGCTTTTGTGAGAAATCACCTCAGGGTATTTAGATACATTAAATGTATTATTTTTCTAAATTGTATTTAAAATTAATTTTATGTATGTTTTATGTATTTTCTTATGCATTTTTAAGCATTTTTCTTCATAATCTTATATATACTCGTATATATGTATTATTACACGTTTAAGAATAGACATTGTCAAGTGGGAACGGTAAAGTACATGTATCTGTATCAACTTATATGCGATAAACACCCGGATTGAAATGCAATGCCGGCAATGAAATGAAATGAATTACTGCACAGATTCAAGCCTCTCTAGAACATTTTTATAATATCAACAGAAATATACTCGGTGTTAACAATGTTTTAAACCAATTTGAGTATCAATCATCCATCGGCGTCAATATTATTTCGATATATTCGATTCATCAATCCCAAGTCCAAGATTTATAACCTTGGGCAGATCGAGGACTTCCTGGCGTGGACATTGGTCCGGCTCGAAGGACCAACGTGTTTTATAATGTTGTGAATGAATAAACCAAACAAACGAAATGCGGCAAATGTCTTCAAAAACCTACTACAAAATTAATGCTGGTCACGAGTTTGGTGGGTCTCCCGGCTGAGGACCAGTGCTAAAGGGATCGATGAAACTAGTTTAAGCTAGCTGGACGATGGACTTGGAATGAGAAAAAGAAGGCTGGAAGTATCGGCTACTCACTGTATTCCGCGGGTGCAGGCCTTGGGGCACTGGCTGAGCCTGGCCAGGGTGCACAGCACTCGGTGGAAGTTGCTCAGGTCAAAGAGCATGGACGGGTCAAACAGGTCAGCCTCGCGCAGCTGCAGCCTCTCATGCGCCGCCTTCAGGAACACGCGGATGTTACGCAGGCACAGGAACTGCACAGATAAACACACACAGTCATAGTTATTGCGCAAACCCATTGTAGTCACTGCTGGTCACGGGTATAAAAACCCAACTACTTATAATAAATACACTAGCGCCCCCAGCGGAAAACCGTCTCGGACGGGCAATCAAAATCAATGGCATGAGAAACTCTCGACTTGGATGGACCACATCTCTTCACCTTGTTTGCTAAGTCATGTATCATTTATCCAATATCTTAATTGTTTAATGTAATATATATTATTTATTTATTTATTGTTTCTTTACATTGTATCTTTTTGAACGTTAGAATTTTTAACCTCACTAGGACAAGCCTGTGTTGAGGTTAATAATTTTACAAAAAAAAAATAGCACTCAGATTATATATTAAGGGAACAATATTGTTACATTAACATTTCTACGAATTGGGTACCAACATAGTACCTATTAATCTAATTCCAGCCAATTCATTGAAGTATAATGTAGAAAAAGTGTAGGGTGACAATGATATACATTGAAATTTAATTGCAAGAAAAAATATGCTAAAACTATTATTTTAAAAAGGAGAGAAGAGAAAAAAAAACAGTATAAAACGAAAAGGGTGAAAAAATATACATATACAAAAAATTATGCCACAATTTAAAAGGACAAAGATGAAATAATATGTTGGAAATCCTTGGATAGCACACATAAGTTAACATTCTTTTTAAATGTACACAAGGAGTTTGACGAGTTAATGTGATCTGGAAGGCTGTTAAATAGAAGTGGAGCCTGGTACAAATAATGTCTTTGCCCAAATGAGGATTTAGGGTGAATTGCTATAAAGTTCAGACCAGAGACAATTCTTGTGGTATGAATTATATACCAGGACGTGTCCGATAGACTTGGATGGGCCACATCTCTTCACCTTGTTTGCTAAATCATGTATCATTTATCCAATATCTTAATTGATAAATGTAATATATTTACCAGGACGTGTTCGATAGACTTTAACCAGCTATTCCTAAGGTTACTTGAAGTAAAAAATGTAGATATCATTTTGTTTTCCGGGACATTTATTTCCATTAAAAAAAAATTTTCAGTCTCTACGAAACAGTTGTATGCTAAAATATTATTAATTATTTTTTATTTTAGCACATAAAACAGGCAATATGCCCAAAACTTACATACGTGAATGTTTTAAAAGCAATGATAATTGATGAGTACAATAAACAACAATTATTATCTTATATATGGTAAAAATGATACTAAAGCAAATGACAAACAAGTGAAAGACCGAAAACACATCTGTGCTGATGGTACACTGTTTTGGTACTGAATAAAGGGTATCATCATATTATCAGTTTAATATTAATGGTAAAACTTTTTTTAAATTAATTAATTGTGTCATTAAAAATGTATCTCATTATTAGAGCAGTGTATAGTATTGTAATTTCTTAAAATCTGCAGTAAAGGAGAGAAATATTCCCTATTTGTATGATAGGTTTTAATATTAAAAAAAATGTCTTTTATCCACCTTGTTGATTTTTCTTGTTGGTGTATTAATGCTGATTTGTGATAAAATTTGTGAGCGCTCCGTCTCGTTTCAGCAGCATTCGACTGAAGAACTTTATTATTTAGATATATTAACCCTTTGAACCCTAAGGCTTTCATTGTATTAGTACCATATCCCTTACCTCCTGAGCAATTTTTGAACAAAAAATAATATTTGACTAAAATGCAATTTTTATCAAAAATTATTTGTTAATAAGAAAACTATTTTTTAGTTCATAATTGCAAACTTCCAGTAGCAAAAAAAAAAAATAGGCCTTTAGGGTATTTGCCTCGCCAAATCACGCCGGTTTACCGGCCTATAGGGTTCAAAGGGTTAAATGTTTGGAATGAAATAAAATTTTCAAATGAATGTTTCTTAGTTTAGAGATAGTTACTTTCACTGTCAAATCAATTATGGCACCCAAACGACAAGCAGGAATTCACAATTCACTTCATAACTTTATTCCAAAAAAAATAATAATCCCGAGCTAGGCCGGGTGCACATCAGCCTTTATATAATATATGAAGATCTTCCAAGAAATACCGGCCAATATGAAAGAGGAAAATTTTTGTAAATTTAAGAAGGAAGTGATGAAATATGTAAAGTGCAATTTTTGTAAATTTAAGAAGGACGTGATGAAATATGTAAAGTGCAATTTTTGTAAATTTAAGAAGGAAGTGATGAAATATGTAAAGTGCAATTTTTGTAAATTTAAGAAGGAAGTAATGAAATATGTAAAGTGCAATTTTTGTAAATTTAAGAAGGAAGTGATGAAATATGTAAAGTGCAATTTTTGTAAATTTAAGAAGGAAGTGATGAAATATGTAAAGTGCAATTTTTGTAAATTTAAGAAGGAAGTAATGAAATATGTAAAGTGCAATTTTTGTAAATTTAAGAAGGAAGTGATGAAATATGTAAAGTGCAATTTTTGTAAATTTAAGAAGGAAGTGATGAAATATATAAAGTGCAATTTTTTATGTCGTAATTTATAATTCTTAAAATGTACATTGTGACTATTGTAATTTTTTTTTCTCTGTAAGACATATTATGTTCATCTTGGAATACATGTAACAAATGTACATGCATTCTATTTTTAGTTAAATAAATATACCCATTGGCGATATGTATATGTATATCAAAAAGTGGTATTAATTTCTTAAGGGAAATAGACGTTAAAAATTCAGTTAAATAATCTGGGTAACTGGGGATTTAGACATCGTTGATGTTCTAACAATGAGTATTTTTATAATTCTCCTGTATTTAGAATTAAAGGATAGAAATATTTAAACTATTGTTAGAGGTTTTGTAAATATTTTTTTTAGCAATTGTTTTAAATATTCTAACACGTGTTCACAATGTAGCGTTTAGAAAAACATATTGTTTGTTTGAAACAATTTTATTTTGTGTTAAACAACCTAGAAATTATCTAAAAAAAACATCAAAAACAGCTCCTGTACCGCGTCGAGCGGTAACATAGCCTTAACCCTTTGGAAACAATTATTTTCGGCCAAGAAATCGCTTAAAAGCGGAGCGTTTTCCGCGTTTGCCACGCCATGCGCCAGCTGAGTGTAATTTTGTAATTACTGACTTAAGACTGAGGAACTAAGACGCAATGATTTTTGTTATTAGGCTGTCAATGATTTTTGTTATTAGGCTGTCAAAATATTTTAGATACTCTATTAAGAATCGAATCATTCGATATGTCTTCAGTAGGTACCTACTGTGTTTTCCATTTTGAAAATATTCTACCAAAACAAACCTTCATCTTTGAATATGTAATCTGTGGCTAACCAGAGTGGTATATGTGGAGCTGTTTTTTAAACTAATTTTAAAGCATTATAGAAACAGTTTTGCATATTGGATTTTTCACTCAAACTACTCTCTAAACCTTCCCAGCACTAATAAGAACAAACTGCTATTTTCAGCGATACCGGTCGAGTAATTTTCGAGATAATCGAGGACAGGCAAACATTAATTTTTATTTATAACTAGCTGATGTGTACCCGGCCTTGCTCGGATACAATAATTGATTTGACAGCGAAAGCAACTATCTCCAAATAAAGAAACATTCATTTGAATATTTTATTTCATTCCAAACGTTTATTTTTTCAAACATATCTAAATCATAAAGTTCTTAAGTATATTCCTACCCAAAAAAACCTTTTTTTTAATATGCAATCTGTGGCTAACCAGAGTGTTATATCTATGGGCTAACCTAAATAAAACATGGCGAGTTAAATATTTTTCATACTAATTTTAAAACATTATAGCAACAGTTTTACATATTGGATTTCATTCAAACTACTTTCTAAACCTTCCCGACACTAACAAAAACAAACTGTGCTATTTTCAGCGAAACCGGTCCAGTGATTTTCTAGAACATTGAGGACAAACAAACAAAGTTACATTGATTTTTTATATATATAGATAAAGATGAAAAAGACAAACGGAAGATTTTTTCATACAGATAGGGGAACTTTTTTTTAAACTTTTTTAATCTTCAATTGATCTCCCAATGAGATAATATTTATTATTATATATTTTTTTAAACCCGCAGAAGAAATTATAGAAATCAATAGCACTATCAGTTAGGTTGCTTTGCTTTTGACTTTATCTTTTTCACCATCAAATATCTGATAATGCCTTTCCCGAAACCTGAGTTACAGAGTTGAGAATATAAAAAAGTGCAAAATCACGGAAAAGATAATATATTCTAAGAAAAGTGATTGTGTTGCTATGAGAATGTGAGAATATTTGCGATTGCTGACAAATTGATATTTCTGTGAAAAATCACTGGATGTTTTCTAGTTGATGTGAAATATTGAAAGGCGTAATAGAGTTGCATTCAATTTAATGAAATAGAGGGTGTGAATGTTATTTTTGGGATCGAATATAATGAAATTGAGGGTGTGAATGTTATTTTTGGGATCGAATATAATGAAATTGAGGGTGTGAATGTTATTTTTGGGATCGAATATAATGAAATTGAGGGTGTGAATGTTATTTTTGGGATCGAATATAATGAAATTGAGGGTGTGAATGTTATTTTTGGGATCGAATATAATGAAATTGAGGGTGTGAATGTTATTTTTGGGATAGAATATAATGAAATTGACGGTGTGAATGTTATTTTTGGGATCGAATATAATGAAATCGAGGGTGTGAATGTTATTTTTGGGATCGAATATAATGAAATTGAGGATGTGAATGTTATTTTTGGGATCGAATAAGAGGCTCGAAAATCCGGGTTGGCCGTAACATAGAATCATTGCTACTCTTTAATTACTTCGTAATTGAGGTGGCTTAGTTATTTTATTTATTTATTCAATTTATCCAAATACTTATAACATTACAGATTTTAAATCAAATTCATTATAATTGCACTCTTTATGCAGTGTCAATGCAATGCTAAAACCACATAAATGCATTAAAGGACATAAAAAAAAACAGATAGATTTTTTTGATCTAACAGATTTAGAAATTAAATAGCTCCCTCCACAGGCAAGTTCATAAATAAGTTTGACGACTGAACAGGAGGTTGTAATGACGTCCTCGAGAGTGAGATTCTGGAACAAAGAAATTTATCTGAGCCACAATCTCACTCTTAAATATGTTACCGTTAAATAAAAGAAAAAATATTTAAGCAGAGCAATACCTCTACGTGTCTCTAAGGAGTGGTAATTGGTCATACCCAAAATATAGATAGAAGGGTGTAACCAAGGATATCGTCCGTAGAGACATAAAAATAAAAATTTTAAAAAAATTCTTGTAAATTCTTTCGATGCACAAAATGTAAGTCAATTTATGTGAATGTACTAAGAATGCCAGATGATTGAATCTATCGAACATACTGTGCGATTCCAGAGGCGAGACATCCAGTGGTCTACTTCGGGCAAAGCTGGGTAAAGCAACTCCAGGGAGGCTGGGTCTACTATGGATGGAGACCATCGAAATAGCCGAGGATAGGAACGCATGTAGGAGCCGGATCGGGCTGTATCCTCACATACTGTCCAATAGTCAGCCGATTGCTATACACAGACATAGGATGCTTTTGAATAGAACAGTTGTACCACCGGCTCCGGCAGAAATGCATCTCAATACTCGGCGACAAAGAAACAGTGTCGATAACTAGAATTACTGTTTTTATTATAAAACGAAGAAGAGAAATGACACTTCGCTCAGTCAAGATGGACACATGGAGGAGCATTCTCGAGGCAATGGATCCCGACCGAATAGGACAAGGGGAAGAAGATGAGAGCGCAATATTGACACGCTTAACTCTGCAATCAGTGGCATCGCCATAGTAGATATTGAGGATACTAGTGCAAAATATATTCCTGGATTTTATTAGGACCATTTTTTTTTCTATGTGAATACCGCAGAAGAGTTCCATCTGTTTGCAGTCAGTGGGATCATAGCAACCCCAAATGGGGTTTGTTTTGAATCTAAAGGGAATTGCGAGAGGAAGGAGATGAGAAAGAAGAAGGTTGGGAAGTGCCAAGCTATTCAAATTTGGTCACCAAACATGGCTAAAGCCATTTCAAGCAACATGTCGATTCTTAATGGTAGTCATTCATTAGGTTGATGCTGAAAGTATCTAAAATATTTTGACAGCTGAATAAGAAAAATCATTGCATCTTTTTCATTTTTTGGCCGTCTGCAGAGATAAGTATGTCAAACTGTAAGAGCAAAAGTATAATTTTTTTTTAATGTGATACCTCACAAGAGTGCCCCTGTGTGTACGGAGCACATACAGGGTAACTTTATCACTACCCGGTTGGGCAACGTTGTGAGGCGGATTAAGGAGGGGGCTGTAGGAAGGGATCTGTTAATGTGGGAGGAAAGACAGATGCCGGTAGCTCGTTCCACACACAATTTAGATATACACAAAAACGAGGTGACGAAACAACCCATTCTCATGAAGCCAACATCAACTGTGAACGGACATTCCGCTCGTGTCTGTCGAGTTTCACGCAAGTGCACCAGCGTGGAGGGGATCAACACTGCTAGATCCTTCGAGCAGGCTCCATTGAAATATCAGTAAAACAGACTCAGCATACGTATATTGCGACTGCGCATTAGAGATGGCAGTCAGTCTGTTAACAAGGGATTGTCAATCAGACGGACCGCCCTTCTTTGGACAGAATCAAGCAGGTTTATCAAGTATTTGGGAGCTCCAGCCCAGAGGTGACTTCCAAATTCAAGATGATTTTCAACTTTATTGGAAATGCGGTTTCATTCGCAGGCCATTATTTAAAGTGGGGCACAAAATCGTACAAAGGATGTAATAATATTTAAAACAATACCAGTTCAGGACAGTTCATTGTTCTAAATATGAAATAGCATTTCCACTTGATTATTACAGAGGCGGTTCGCGCTTGCTTGATAATCTTATTGCAAAATATATAATTGTATAGGATGCAACATGATAATGACCTTAATACCAGGGTGATACTGAGAGTATCTACCACTCTATAACGTGCTGTAAACATCAGGGTTCAAAAATATCAAAATATCCAATTTAATCTCCATATATAAAAATGAATGTTTGTCTATGTGTCTGTCCTCGATTTTCTAGAAAATTACTCGAACGGTTTCGCTGAAAATAGCACAGTTTGTAAAATGAATTTTTTTGATTTAAAAACCTTTGTAACTTTTTTCCAATTATTTATTGTCGACCTGACCGGTTTCACCCTATCACGGGCATCGTCAGACTGGCACAATGAATACTAAATCTATGGTATATATAGCATCGATGTCAGGAGGGAGTTCTCCTGTTTTCTAATATTATTTTTATTTATGATTTGAAATTTGTTTTATTGCTGACGGTACTATTTACATTTATGTTTTTACAAAGGTTTTTTAATAAAAAAAAATCATTTTAATATGGAATTCCATCATGAATTGACAGTTTCAAAATTAGAAATAAATAAAAAGCACAGTTTGTTTTTCTTAGTGTCGGGAAGGTTTAGAGAGTAGTTTGAATGAAATCCAATATGTAAAACTATTGCTATAACGTTTTAAAATCAGTATGAAAAACATTAAACCCGCCATGTTGTATTGAGGTTAGCTCATAAATATACCGTTCTGGTTAGCCACAGATTACATATTCAAAAGAAGGTTTGTTTGGGTAGTAAAAAAAAATAATTCCGAGCAAGGCCGTGTGCACATCTTCTAGTATATGATATATGAAGATCTTCCAAGAAATACCGGCCAATATAAAAGAGAAAAAAAAAAAAATGCACATTTAAACGGACATGACTTGACAAAAATATGCAAAATATTGGATTCACTCAGATAATAAAAATTTACATTGTTTTTTCATTTAATGATTTTAATGTTAGGAATTAGGTGGTTGAGTGGTTACGATTCTTGTTAACGAATCAGGAAGTCGCAGGTTCAAATTCCGGCGTGTGCAAGTTAATTTTATTTGATTAAATTGTGCTATTTCACAATTTATTAATTTAAAAATAATATGTAGTATATATGCGGTATGTTCTAGAGTGGTAGATACTGTCAGTATCGCCCTGGTGAAAGACCACCATATAGAATAGAAATGTTGCTTAAAATGGCTTTGGCCATGTATAGTGACCAGATCTGAATAGGCAGGTACTTCCCCACATTCCTTCTTCCCCTCCACAATACCTTCAGCCTCGCAAAATACTCCAATTGGGGATGCCATAGTCTCACTGGCTCAAGACGGTTGAGAGCAGTTGGAACTCTTGTGGGGCATCACAAAAAAAAATGATGTAATGAGTTTTGGCGAAGGTTATTTCAATAAGAGGAAACAACATTCATTGCATTTTTAAAAGCAGTTTATTGATAAAAAATAAAACACAGTAAACAGAACAGTACAATTAGACATGAGCAGATTCATTCGCAGCAGTGAATGGATTCAGTCTGATTCACCTAGTCTTGTGAATTTATTCATTAAATTAATAATTACATAAAGAAAAATTAAAAAAAACTAAAAATAAACAAATAAAAATGTGGGATTTTCTCGCATTGCAAATTACGCTAGTGTTGGAATTAAAATATTTAAAAATAAAATAAACACGAAAATAAAAATCTTGCTCAACCATCACGCCGTTTTTACCGCAGGGGTAGGCAGAGAGGACGGACCGCCAAACAACTCGATCTTGCATCATCGCCACACATCATCTCATACATTCCCTTTTATTATTCCAACTTCTGACATGGCCCGACTAAAGTATTTGATTAACTTGATCATGCCATGTCTTCCTCGGGAGTCCCCGGCTTCTTCTTCCATTCACATTCGCGTCATATATTCTCCACTCTTCGCTCATTCGCTCTACATGCCCAAACCATCTAAGCGTCCCTTTCTTAATCTTACTCATTACGCTTACTTGCATTCTTTACGAATCTCAAAATTTTTCACACGATCATACATGGTTTTATCACACATTCATCTCGGAGATATCATTTCTACAGTATTCAGTCTACTTTCATCCTTCCTCTGCCAGTTCCGTGCCTCACTGTCATACATCAGGGTTGGAATCAGCACAGCTAGATAATAAGTAACATGAAAAATGTGTATACACCTCAATGTAGTAAATAATGGTTTGGTTTTAAAACATAATATTACTCGCTCGACGCTCACAGAAAACAAAAGGATGAAATGCACAACAAGGATGCCAGTTGAATGTTATTTTTTTTAATTTAAAAAATAAAACAATAACTTTGTTTATACTTTTGCCGACTGGGTTTCGCTACTACCGTAGCTTCTTCAGGGCAGTATACAACTAAACTATGAACTAAGATACACGTGTGTTATAGATTGATAAAAACAGGCGAGTAGAGGGCCAAGGGTGGGAGATCAGCAGGTACTGCTGACCGGGAAGTGTGTGTGCTTTGTTTATTGGGAATAATTTAAGAATTGTACTTTTATTTAAATTTATTTGATTATTTTTTTACTTCCATAGTTAGCAGTAAATATTTGTAAGTTTTTATACCCTTGTTCCTGCATTTCTCTAACCGTTTTTAACAGCATTATTAATCTACTAGTAAAACGAACAGATTATAAATGCACACTTTTGTTTTCGTATTCAAAATTCAATTCTTTTTTACACAAGATGTTATATTCCTAAGTTATGAAAGTTTCGACAAACGCCGTATTGTCTCAAGTCACGAGGGTAAATATTTCCAGTTGGGACTCATATTTTTTTATTTAAGTTTGAAATCCAGCAGGACTGGGCGGGTAGTGCAAACCCAGTCTGCCGTGTCACATGAAATATATACAATATAAATAGAGAAATTAATATAATAAAATAAATAAATAAATAAAAAATAATAATAATCGCTCATTGAATGGAGAGCTGAGCCACTCGGATGCAGCCACCACAATGGCGTTGGTTGACTTCCGTGTCCTGCCCCAGAAGCTGGCTAGTCGGTGGCGAAGTAAGGCGGGGAATGAGTGACCCCTCCCTTGAGTGAACATCGTTGAGGCACTGTAGAACCTTGGAAGTTGCTTGTATGCGTTGTTGTAGCACACCCTCAGCTTGTCCCATTGCGCTACTGAGTATTGCGACCACAGCTCAGATGTATATAGGGCTTTGCAATTCATAAAAATTATTGTAAAATATTTGCATATGCAGAAATACAAAAGTAATGAACTTAATATTTTACTTTATTTAAATAAAACGCCTAAATATTAAAGGAGAATCGATGCTATCTTTTATGTTGTTCATGTGATATGACATTTGTCGGAGGTGCTAACTGCATAAAATGGATTTTTTTTAAATAGGTTGTTAGGTTTTTTTTAATAAAGAAAATACCCAAACTAAGAACCAAACAACCTATTTAGAATATTTAACCATTAGAGTGCGGCCAAGCACCATCACGCTTGTAAGCTTTAGTTACGTAAATTGCGAAGCAGCGCCATAGCGCTGCAAATTTTCAGTGTGCTTTTTGTCGTCCTCGGGAGAGCAAGCGATCAATTCGAGCGTGGTATATTGCTGTTGGCGCGTGTCTTGATAATTGTATTTATTGTTTACCCGGTTAAAATAAATACACCCTAAAGTGAATCGATATTTTTCACCATGTCAGAAGTTAGTTTTATTGCGGATGATCGTAATGTATCAAATGACAGCGGCACTACCGACGACGATCCAATCTCATATGCCCTCGCTGTAATAAGGGACTACATGGACCACGGGAAAACACAATTGTGAAGTGAAATAATCTTATATTTTTGTATTTTTTATAGTTGTAAATGTGTAGTTTTTTAATTAGAACAACAATATTTGTAAAATTTCATTCTTTACTAATTTTTTAATATTTTTTTTAGTTGTAATTGTGTAGTGTTTTAATTAGAACTACAATATTCGTAAGATTTTATTCTTTACTTGTATAATTTCAAATTTTTTTTTATTAAAATTGATTGATATTTGTCCAAGTCATTGCATTTTTATTGAATACCATACTTTTTTTAAATTTAAAAACACAGAATATCTGAAGCAATGTATATTCTCGTACATACTTGCAAAATAAGCATAGCACTAAAATGGTTAATATTTACAGTTGTAAACCATTGTTTAATGTCATATTATAAAAATCGAACATGGCGGCGACAACTCTGCCTTAATATTTATGCGTTTTTATTTAAAGGGAGTAAAAAATTAAGTGTTTTTATTTTATTTCTTTTTTTGTGTATTTTTATGAATCTTTGAGTATTTTTCTTTTTTTCTATGATGAGTTTTTTTACTCAGTCCAACTGGAAATATTTAACATCGCTAGTTATTATAGTACCCCTCCCACCAACTTTATTTTAATGATGTGACTGCCACTGTATTCTATGATTCGTCGAAGGACAACAACAGTATGTATATTTTGATGAAATGTAATATCTTCTCTTGAATTTCTGAACCACCAATGTACTGAAGTATACTCCTGCCTCACAATATTGCCCAACCGGGTGGTGACATAGTTCCCCTGTCTGCTCATCGTACAGAGTGTCACACAAAAAAACTATAATAATATCCTCTCCCTTTGAACTTTAAAAATGAAAATTGCATATGGTAAAAAAAATAGCGCGAAATGGTGAAGAAAACAAAGGTTGATACTGTGAAAAAACAACTATGTATTAGTATGGTGTTTTCTAACATATTATTCTAGCTTGTAGCACAGATTATTAACGTCTGTTTACCAGTAAATAATTACTGTTGCGAGTGGTAGCTGCCATTTAAAATTCAAATGTCTGTAAAGATTTCTAATTTTTACTAAGCATTAGCAGCACTAATTAAATACGCGTTTTTATTAATGTTTCTCACCACGTATAACTCCTTTTCCTAGCCGAAACATCAAACAATCACAAATTAACATCATTAAATAACTTAATACGCTCAAATCGAATTGAATAACATTGAATTTGTGTTGCAACAAGGTTGAATTTTGACAGAAGCTGGCAGATTTTCGTTAAAAAATATATTGCGCAGTATACACTAAAACGCGTTTTCGGATACATTTGATTTAATTTGCAAAAAGGAAACGAGAATATCTAATAGATTGTGTTTGGGAGGACGGGTAACAATGTTTCAAGATTGACATTGAATTATAACGAAAAAAAGATCACCAACCTGTGCCAACTGTGGCCTTTGGTTCACGTCTTTCATGTCCACACTGCCAGGGTCTATAACATTGATGAGATTGCAGAGAAGCACTCCATCTCTCAGGGTATAAGCGAGATCCTGGATCGTGCTCTGAGGCCAATTCGCCTTGTGGTCCGTCCGAAGAAGACCGCATCTTGTTAACCAAGAGGCACATTCTCTCCACAGTTCTTCGCCCCCTGTCGCCATTTTCACGGATAAACACTCTCACATAACATTGATAATCACATTCGAATCTATTTTCATTAGAAACCCAAGGGTTAATTAATCATTGACATACAAATTCATACAACAAACACCAACCAAACACCAGTTTTTGACAACTTAATCAGATTGGTTCGCTTCACTCCTAGCTCCATAGCTGTCAAAAAATTTCTTCTCTGATTGGCCGTACTTATTTGTCCTTCATTCTCATTGGTTCTTTATTTTCTTGAGAGAAAGAGAAGTGAACGATGCAAATCTAGATGAACCATAAACACGATTGATGTTTATTGATTTCGAACGGAATTCTCGATGAATGAACCAAAAATAGACCCCCAATATGCGGAACACCTGCGCCAGCCACTCTCAAAAGGGAATACTCCGATGTTTCTATTTGAGGGGGCGAATGTTTACGTTGAATGTGAAATATGCGCTTTAGATTTTAATCATTGCTTCATAATATATTATGTAGAGGGTTCATACATTTTGGACAAAGTATGTATTATTTTTGGAACAAGTTTTTAAAAAAAGGGAAGGAAAATATGAGAAATAAAAGAAAAACTTTAATTCAAAACAATTTAATTTATTTTTAATGACAAAAAATACACATAGGTACCTACCAACACATTATAAAATAATTCAACCTACTTATAAACTTATGATTTACAATAAAGTGTCATGATAATGTAAAAACTACAACTTTAAAAAAAATTATAGTGTCTTCATCTTAGCTTTGATGTAACCCCTGTTTGCTATGTTAATTTTCTTGCAATCTAATACTTCTGTATTGTGTCGAGATGAATAAATTTGCACGCAGTCAGCTGTGCACCACCCGAGATCATTTTCGTAATAACTTACTTGTTTTTTGCAAAATTATGTAAATTGTACCTTCCTGCCAGGTAATAATGTGTTTACATAATTAGAAAAAAAACAATTTTCATTCTACATATATACAAAAAGAAAGTATCTTTAATAATAATAATAATTGGATTACTTGTATAGCGCTGTTTTTGGGAAAAATCACCTCAAGGGCGCTGTACAAATCTTAATTCCTATTCTTTATCTAATTATGCACAAACAGATACAGAAAAACATACTTACCTGGCAGGTCGCTTCAGATGAACAGTTTTATTAGAAAATTAAAGTATAAAGGTGATATTATTACAGTTGCTATTTTATCCTCCTTTTCTATTGATGTTACATTTATTAGAAGATTGGTGGCACAAGAAGAGTTGGCATTTATTTTAAATACTTTTAATTTTTAGGACTGGAAAATGTTAATAAAATGACCCTAAAAAGCTTCTAATGGATATTACCATTTTTTATTTAGTTTTTACACTTTTAATTATTTACAGGGATGCGGGCTGTGGACGCATTTGCACACCGATACGTGAAATTGATATTGTTGATCGGATACACTGGCGTTAAACGGACACAAATTATGCGTATCCCATGGGTAATTTTGGAGCACCAGAAGTTAATGCATGGAAGGTTGAGCGATCGTGTAGAGGGGTAGTTTGTGCGCATTGGCTCGAGTTCGGCCGAGTTCGCCTGTGATTGCTCCGGTAGCAAACTGGATGGACCAAACTTCAAACTAGTTAGTTCAACTTGCACGAAACAGCTCTTTACACATAGGGCTATCAGTATGCGCTCGGAATGTGATTTTGACAGACGTGCTTTATTTGAAGAATATAATGCCTAAATACGCATTATGCACAATATGCAAATGCATATAATTCGATGTTTAGAGATGTTTTTTTTTTTTATAATTACTTATTGTTTTATTTTAACGCATTGCTATACACTATAGGCTCCCAAAGTGACATAGATTTCTAGGGGTCTATGGACCGATATCTATTTAAACCGCCTGCATAGTAACGCAGCACAGTAAGGTACGCTCAATGAGCCTACCGCTCACTTATAGCGAATCCGCGCAGGCACGTTCATTTGCAAGTTTTTATACCAGCAACTGAACTTATTGGATTAAGCCCAAATTAAGAACTTAAGGTGCGGTTTATAAAGGGTTATCAGCAATTCTGGCTTCAGAGAGATTTTCCTGTTGCTTATCCAGCAAAACGGGCTATCGCAAGAAAGTTTTTGATAGCTTTTCTATCTTCATGCCTCGTGGAAAGAGGTTTTAGCGCGGTTACAAACTTCTTTCGAAAAAAAGAAATCGGTTGCAAATCACTGAACGTGGAGATTTACGACTGTACCTCACTAATTTGAAGCCAAATATTGACCAATTGAAATCGCAGCATCAGGTTCATCCTTAAAATAGCATTTATTTGTGTATAAATTTTATGTAAGATTTTACTAGGTTCTGATTTGTTTTATTCCAATTCAAGTATTTACTTATATTGTTATCAATAAATATATTTTCAATAAAGGTATGAATAAAAATTTACGCTTGTTTTTTTATTTTACAATTTTTTACTCTGCAAAAAAAACTCTTCACAGTGAGCAGCATTGTATTCACTTTTGAAGTTAACAAGTTTAGAAAAAATTAATATTAGACATGCTGGGGGGTCCACGGAAAATAAAAAGAACGGCAAGGGGTCCACGGGGAAAAAAAGTTTGGGATCGTATGATATACGCTATTATTGGACGGTCGGTATTTATTCTTATGCTCTGTCTGTTGTGTACATTAAAAATAAATAAAATAGTTATCACGAGGCGAGGAGGAAAATATGAAAAATATTCAGAAGTATGAAATGCCTGTCGGGTTAAAATTAAAGTTTTTTTCATATACACAAATTTATTTTACATTGTTCTCTTCCAATACTGTATAGTTAGCACCCACCATCTTTTTTTATTTTGCTTCGTCCATATGTACTATACTTTTACATAATAATTGTAGACACTGACAAGACACAGTGCGGACGCAGCTATTACTTCGACGTCTTCCATGATAATGATGTTTGGAGTTCGTGTTGGACGATTGTGCAATACAGTACCGTAAGACTTATCTAATTTTACAACACACCAAGCCTCCGATGGACTGGACGACCTCCGTGGTCGAGGGGTAAGGCTCCCGACTACGAATCCGAAGGTCGCGGGTTCTAATCCTGGCGTGCGCAAGTGAATTTTAATTAATTAATTTGTATTGCTTCACAATTACTTCATTTAAAATAATATATAGTATTTTTGCACACAGTCCAGAGTGGAAGATACTCTAAGTATCGCCCTGGTGAAAGACCACCATTCAGAATTGAAACGTTGCTTAAAATAGCTTTTAGCCGTGTTTCGTAACCAGATCTAAATAGCCAGGTGTTTCCCCACCTTCCTCTTCCCCTCCCCACTACCTTCAGCCTCACAACACTCCCCAATTGGGGATGCCATAGTTGCAGTCTTGTGCGGTATTCACATAAAAAAATAGAATTTTAATAAAAATTCAGCTTAATAGAAACATTTTTCGGTTACTAAAACATTTCTTATCTGATATTATAGCAAATCAATGATCAAATACCAAACCAAAAACCACATTGAATATTATTACACTGCATTTAAATATGAAATTTATTATTTTCGTAGTTTATTAACAATGATTTTCAATTTTTAATTATTTTTATTGAGATTTAAAAACTTCATTTTAATATTTAATCATTGTAGAAAATAATATTAACATAACCTAAATCAAATATGAAAACGGAAAAATGACAGAAAATAAAAAGATTTCAGTCGCATCTGGGACTCGAACCCGGGACCTCTGCCTAACCGGGGCAACCGCTTAACCAACTTAGCTAATGAAACCAGTTCAATTTATGCCATCTTCATCGATATCATATCTCAAATTCAAGTTTTGTTAATATTATTCTTCATTTTTGTGTTCCTTTGGAACTTTGTAATCATTATAAAGATAGCTGCCAATAATATGGGATGAAAAAAAAACGATTTTGTTAAAACAACACTATTTGTCAGCTTAACCTCTCGTGTGCCGGGTGTAGGATACATTTTACGCACCGTGCGCTTCCTGCTTACAATTTTGTGATAACTCACTTGTGTTTTACAAAATGGTGTTATTATTTAATTATTTTTCATAGTCTCAATAAAACATTTGCACACTAATATATTTCAGAGATTAAGATACATTACAATAAATGAGAAATGGTATAAAATATACATAGACAAGTATTAGAAATAACAAATAGTAAAAGTAAGTGAACATTTGTATATTAACGATTTAAACAATACTAAATATAATAATCTGTATCAAACAAGCAAGAAGTGAAAGGTAGATAGGAAAAGTATAAAAAGTCATGGGGGCAATTTTATAACTATTTTGTGACACGGTTCAAAAGATAGTCGCAAAACTGTCTGTAAGTGATATTGAAAATGTTAACGTCCAATGCAGCAGTTGAATCGTTCTGCTGATTGGTGTGTTCTGGTAAACATAAGTTCTTGCTTTAGGAGCATAAAAGAGTGCACGGGGTCTCCCATGAGTATACTTGTTAGGAAAGTTTGTCTGTTTCGACATAGAAATAAATAGTTCCATCTTATTAAATAACATATCTATTTACCAAAATTTTATTTTTATAGTATATGTGGTCTTCCCAGAATAGCTGCTTATATTCAGAGAAATGATAATAATTGGACGATTTGTAAAGCGCCGTTTTTGTGAAAAATCACCCCAAGGGCGCTGTACAAATATTACTTCCTATTCTTTGTCTAATTATGTACAAACAGATACAGGAAAACATACTTTCCTGGCAGGTCGCTTCAGATGAACACAGTTTTATTAGAAAATTTAAGTATAGAGATGATATAATGTTTCTTTGTTTAGAGATAGTAATAGTCATCACAAGGCATGTTGTTCTAGCTATCCCTAGCAAATCCGCTGGGGATACGCTGGCATTTATTTATTTATCTGTAAGAAACAGACAGCTTCTAATGCAAATATACATTTATTCAAAGGAAGTTTAAGAAAAGGTAAGCCAACAAAGTTTCTTGTGCTAACAACAGTGGTTATGTACAGGTGTTTTATTTATGAAGCTAATAAGAGAAGAAAAAAAAATAAAATGAGAAGGAGGGGGAAAGAGAAAGATGGACAGGAGATGCTCTAGATACATTTTATATTCGTGCACCAATTTGGTGCCTACTTGTGTTTTCATTTTGAAAATACTCTACCCAAACAAACCTTCTTTTGAATATGTAATTTGTGGCTAACCAGAGCGGTAAGAGTAGCAAAAAGCTACTTCATCTTTGAAATGTGTTCTTCACATTTAAATGTTTTTTCGTATTCACATTTGACAGTTTCTTTTAAAGGAACAACGTAAAACATCACAATTCACTTTTTTGCGATATAAAAAAAAAAAAAAAATTTGATCTGTGAATTACATTTTGTTTTTATTAATCTAACATCATACATAATACATGGTTATTTCGATACATAAATTCGAAGAAAAACTTGCCTTTCCATGTAATTATCTTCCTTGCAAAGCGTTTAATAACGAAAAAGGTTTAAACATAAAATTGTCTTGGAATACGATGTAGAATCATTTCCTTTTGGAACGTGCCACTAATTTCTGAACACCGTGTGGGAGAAGTAAAAAATATGCACTTGAACCATTATCCTTTTTTAACCCTTTAGGTGCCACCGAACGATATATCGTTCCGATACATTATTGTAGTTGAGTGCCACAGAACGATATATAGCTCGAGCCATAAAATTCGTCACGCGTTAGCCACGGTTCTAAAATTGCGTCACATTATTGAAAACATGTGTCTAAAAATAAAAGTAATCAAAATAAAAAATATATATACTCATGGATTGACACTTCTCCAGCATTTAAAAAAAAATACATGTGGCACCTAAAGGGTTAAAAATAATCATTTTCTATGAGCCATCTTGGCGATACCATTTAAAACATTTTAAAAGATTGCGGAGCACAAATTTTTTGTCTACTATTAAATGTCAGACTGTAGATAGATAGATAAAAGATTAAAGGCCAGTCTGCTCAAGCCGAGCGGTGGAATAATACTGGTCTAGTAAGCCCGTGCCCACTAGAGCCTAGTTGAGTTATTTGATGCGTTGCCCTAGCGCCACCTCTCCCTTCTTTATCCGTGGTTATGACAATTTAATCTATAGTGTTGCCGCATATGATTATTGCTCAGTGGTCTATGTGGGCATTTCCATTCTGTTTAGGAACTCCCTGGCCTGCCTGACAGCTGCGTGGTTCTTATTTTCCGAGGCCAGTGAACGGAGGGATTCCATGTATTGTTCGATGTTCTGCTTGGAGGCTCCATTAAGTCCACCTGTGCAAGAAAAAGAAAAGAATTAGAAAATACTGTTTAAAGAAAATGGATACAGGGCACATTGAGTGGATCAATTAGATTCTAAATGGTATTCCAATAGTTCTCTATACTAGTATCAGGGCAGGCAGAAGGAAAAACAGTTAATTAATTAAAATAAAAATCCCTTGACGCGGATTGTGCACACATGTGCGTTTGCATCTATAGAATAAGATCAACATTTGAATCTATTTTACGCGAATCAAATGTTGAATGACAAAGGTTTATTTCTGTTTTTGAATGTCAAGTGTTTTAAATAAAACTGAAGAGAACATAACTTATTTTACTTATCATATGGTATGTTTTGTCTTGTTTTTTTCACGGACGAGAAATGTCAAATGTACAAGGTGCTTTCGCAGCATTAGCAAAAGTCAAGCTAAAACTTTTTTTTTTTTTAAAAGATAGACAAATATTCCCTGGTTACGAATAACCTGCAATATTTGAAAATCTCCTACTACCATCACAGTAAGCTGAAGATGTTGCTTGTGTCGTAAATGGACTGATCGATCAACATATTTTTAACGTACAAGTATAAAATGGTGATTTATGTATTAGTTTTTAAAACAAATGATATGTATTCGTAATAAATACAATATTAACTAATATTTTTATAAGTCTATAAATTTTAATTTCTCTTCAATTTATTATAAAAAGTCATTTTCTCAAGCCTCTGGTAATTGTTTGGTTTCGATTTCCTCGGTATATATATTTTTTATGTGAAGTAAGTTATTGCTGAACATAACCCGACTCCTGTCTTAAAATGTTACTATTTTTGTAGTATTATTGTGAATGTATTATTTTGTATAGCCGTGTATATACTGTATAATATTTGTAATTTTATTAGATGGAAGTACTGTAGGAGTAATATTAATAAATAAGTAAGAATGTATGTAATATGTATAAATAGAATGTAAAAGTAGCACTGTAGGAATACCACTGAATGGAGTTATGTAATCATTTTTTAAGTTTATTTATAGTAAAGAGCACTTTAAGTGAAATAACACAAAACTGCGCTATATAAATGCTTTGTTATTATTATTATTATAATGCATTGTGAAAATAATGTTTATAAATGGCAGTTTCACGGACATTTTTTATTCTTTTAAACAAGTTGCTTTTGATTCCAAAGACAACGATGGCTTTGGTAAAGATAAAGAAATCTAAACATAATGACGTCCGACCACTTCAGACGGTTTTTTGTTGATTTCATTACATCATTATTATTATGAAGCACAACTAATTATGTCATCGGCGCAACAAATTAAAAATCGCAAACGAGTTGTAACGAGTGTTCACACGTGTAAAATTTGACTGTCCTAAAACGGGAACTTCCTAGTTGTACAGTCAAAGTGTTCTTACTGTAAAACATTTTTCTGAATTGAATAAATAAAAAAATAAATAGATAAAAATAAATGTCGATTCAGTGTCAACTCGGACAATGACTCACATTTGATGGAAAGTTGAAAACATGTCAACTTCATTCAATTCAACCCAAAAGTTGATCAACTTTATTGAAACCATGTTCACATGTATCAATATACTTTCAAGTGTATTTCAACTTAATTCGCTTCGGCTAAAACTGAACTCGTTTGAAAGAGGCATTATGGTGCAAAAAAATCCCTCAAACTCTGGTGCTGTACACTCAGTGTACAGGGTAGACATTTAGAATTTTTAAAGATAAAAATGAATACATACTTTACATTTATTACTTATGTAAATCATTTTATTGGTTGTACAATAACTAATTAACGGATCATTGTCCAATTAGACAAAATACCAAACACGAAATGAGATAAACAACATAATGCATTAATGAAGCAATGACAAAAATATTCATTAAAGAGAAAATTCAAGTCAAAGTCTGAACAAGGTTTCGGTAGAGTCCATGATTTTAGACATACAGATATTCTTGGAAGTTTATTTTCGTAAAGACTGACAAAAATCATTTCGACTGGTACCAAAATTTTTTAAGGCCCTGGCTTGAGTTAACAAGTCTCGAGATTCTGGACAGCGGAGAATGGTACCCATAATTAGTAGAGGGTTGATTGAGGAAAAGAAATTCATTGTTTCAGAGTTTACGGCAAGGAATGTGGAACTGGATGAGTTGCAACAAAGAAGGCGAGTCAATAATACAATTAATTATTTTGAAAATGCAAAATTATGTCAAAGCATTTCCAATGCTTTTCTAAGGAAGAAATGTTTATGGTTTGTTCAATTTCATCAGACGAGTAAACACCTCTTTCTCGCGCTAATCTCCATGCAATTCCAGGTAAGAAGTGATGTTATTCAGATTCAGTATGATGAATATGAACAATATAAAAAGGATATACCTATATGAGGGCGAACTAGTGAGCAGTAAAGAGTTTTAAGGGTTTATGGTCTCACCAGGTAGGGGCACGCTGGAGAGCCCCCGCACTAGCGTGTCCACCATAGCCCCAAGGTGGCCCCTCAGAGTGGTGGTGCGAGCTCGCTGCGTGGCAGAGTCACTTCTCGCACGCTCCACAGCCCCACGCATATTCTCTATGTGCTTCTGCAGGATGGCGTTCTGGCAATGAAATCAATAATAAAACATATTAATATACAAATCCGTTAGGAAAGAGGGGTACTGGGGCACAGATTGTGTTGTTCATAAATGATAGAAACGAGGGAGATGGGCGCTAAACCATTTTTAGTATAAAAACTAGAGCACAAAAGTGTTGTCAAAATAGTTCATCGATATTGCTGCAAATCGCATGTACGCACAGCGACGTGCCGCGCTTATTTCTACCGACGCAGCAAACGGGTAACTTCCATTATCTCCGCCGCTTTGATAGTCCGTCCAGTTTAATAATAATTGAATGATTTGTATAGCGCCGTTTTTGTGAAAAATCACCTCAAGGGCGCTGTACAAATATTTCTTATCTAATTATGTACAAACAGATATAGAAAAACATACTTACCTGGCAGGTTGCTTCAGATGAACACAGTTTTATTAGAAAATTTAAGTAGAGATAATAGTTTTACAGTTGCTATTTGTTGCTCCTTTTCTATTGATGTTACATTTATTAGAAGATTGGTGGCACAAGAAGAGTTGGTATTTATTGAAATACTTATAATTTTTAGGACTGGAAAATATTTATAAAATGAATTTTAGGACTGGAAAATATCTATAAAATTACCTTAAAAAGCGTAAGAAGCTTTCAATAGATATTAACCATTTTTATTTATTTTTACACTTTCATTATTTACAGTGCTGCGGGCTGTGGACGCATTTGCGCACATTTGTGAATTTTAAAATATTTTTTATTTAATGACTTTAGGTAAGTACTGACCGGCTAGCCTAGCTAAGCAATTTACGGGTGCATTTCTTCAATTTATGGATACGATTGTCTGAAAAGATGTGTTTTAAGTTTAGTTCTGAATTCTGTCGAGTCTTTGATAATTCTTAAGTCATGTGGCAGTTCATTCCAGGCTTTAGGTCCTGATACTCTGAAAGCACGATCACCGAACTTAGTATTAGGTGTGCGCTTTGGTTCCTTCAACCTCCCGATAGCTGATGATGCTGCTGACCTAAGGGTGGACTGTTGTTAATTGGTATTTTCAGGAATACACAGTTTTGATAAGTAAGCCGGAGCTATTCCGTTAAGTGATTTAAATACCATACATCCCAGTTTGGTCATAGCTCGGTGTACTGTGCACTTTCGATTTGTACACAGTCGTGTACAAAAGGAAATTGCGAACCACTGTTAAATTTGGCAGACACCTCTGTCGTGGAGCCCCAAAATACCTGAAAAAAAAACCATCAAACTACTGAACTGAGAATTTCTACGTAAACCATTCGAAAGTGTTCATGAAATAGATATTTTTATAAAAATGATCGATTTTTTAAAACAGTGCTAAGCAGTGAGGTCAGATCACAAATTTGAGCAATAATCCAAAAAAAATCGAAAGATACAAATGGCTAGAACGGAATTAAGCTAAAACAATACGAACCATACCGTGCAAGATGACCATGAAACAGACATTTTCTGAAACAACATTCGATTTTTGAAAAATTTCTTGCAGAATCGAGTTCAGCTGAAAATTGAAGTAAGTATCAAAAAACTTGGATAGAATCACTCCGATTGAACCGTAGATTTCAAATAAAACATTTTGAACCCGACCGCGCAAAGTGCTCACGAAATAGATATTCCCTAAAATGTATTCGATTATTGAAATTCTTTTTTAGAATTGAGATGAGATCACCAATTTGAAAATTCATCCAAATAAATTGATAGAATCGAACGCTTAGAACCCAAGATATGAGCTTACACTATTTGAACACAACCGTGCAAGATCCTCATGAAACAGACATTTTCTGAAAATCTTCGATTTTTTTAAATTTTCTTACAGAATCGGGTTCTGCTGAAAATTGAAGTATCAAAAAACTTTTAAAAATTCTCTTTATTAAGTGTTAGTTACGGTTAAATAAGATAATTTACGAGCAACACAGAAAAATTACCGTGAATACCCGAAAACTTCATCTATATTATCACTAATATGGGTGAATTACGGAAATTGCTGAAGAAATACGGTGGATTACTGATAACTTCTTTAGATTATCATTAAATATGAAGAATTACAGAAAATATCGAAAAAATACGCTAAATTACTATTAACTTTATAAAATTCTCTTTTTTGAGTGTTAATTACGGTTTAATAAGATCATTTACGAGAAATACAGAAAAAATACCGTGAATATCTGAAAACTTCATCTATATTATCACTAATATGGGTGAATTACGGAAATTGCTGAAGAAATACGGTGGATTACTGATAACTTCTTTAGATTATCATTAAATACCCAGCAGTAGCGTTTGGGGCGCATTGGGAGCCCTTCCCAGCCAGACTCTCCCAACCATAGCCTTGCACTGCAGTAGGTGGGAGGGATGGATTCATACGTCCGTCAGTCCTGGATACCCAGCTTCCTACCCACCCTTTATACCTAATCCTTCCCTTGCTTTCCTTTTCTTATAAAACCCCCAACGATAATTATAAAAAATATGCAATCACAAAACCTAATTAATAATAATATCATTACAACGGCGAGTTACTACTAGGCGTCCCCGGTGCAGGCCAAAAATGTCGGTGAATTTTACCAACATTCGAGGCCTGCACAAAAATTTAAAATCTGTCCACCATCACCTTCAATCCCAACGCCCAAACCTTTTATTCCTCTCCGAAACGCAGATAGCTGAGCCTTCTGACGCCTCCTATCTGGACTGCCCGGACTTCACCCTCGTAGGCAAGTTCAGACCAAAAGGAGGTGTTTGCTTGTATAGCCGAGCTGACGTCAACTTTGTGGGACTGTTCCTGCGTTCCTGTTCTTGACTGCGAAAATTCCAAATTTGACGTAATGTGGGTGCGCATCAGTCTTGCCAGTACGGTAAGATTTTATGCGTGTTTATACCGCTCACCAAACCTTAGCGAATCAAACTCATCCGAGCTATTTAAACATTTGAGCGAAACTATTGATGACCTCTTACCCCGCTACCCTTCGGCCGAGTTTGTTGTTCTGGGGGACTTCAATGTTCATAATGAACCGTGGTTGAAGTTCTCATGTTCAACAAACTCGGCTGGCCGACAGGCGGAATTCTTTGCCCTTTGCCATGGGTTGGAGCAACTGGTTCAGGAGCCTACGAGGGTTCCTGATGTCCAGACTCACCGCTCCAATCTGCTAGACCTATTTTTAACTACCGAGCCACGTAGTTATGGGATTGTTGTCGCAGCGCCTTTAGGATCGTCCAACCATTGCCTGGTGATGACATCAATCCCTATTAACTTCAGACCCCCAATCGAGAGGCTGAAGAGAAAAATGTGGCACTATAGGTCAGCAGATTGGTTCGGTCTGTGGGCGCATTTTAATGCTTCCCCATGGTCAGCTGTCTGTTTTCAGACTTCGAATCCGTCCAGATGTGCCAAAGAAATTGGTGAAGTCATCACATCTGCGATGGATGGCTTCATTCAATCAACCGTTAAAGAAACTGGTGTAGGCTCAAAGCCGTGGTTCAGTCGACAATGCTCCGAAGCAGTTCGACGAAAAAACGCGGCTTACCGAGCCTACAACACATCTCGAACGTCAGAAAACAGATTAGCATATAACAAATTGGCAAAGGAAAGTAAGAGAATCATCAATAGGTCAAAATTTGAGCACGACCTTATAGATCAGCAAAAAGCTAGCTGCCTGCCCGCATGGCAGCAGAGCGTTCTGGTCGCTGGCGGGCTCCATAGGTCGCATTTTCTGCAAATCCAGTCTGCCGCCTCTTACCAGACTCGACGGTTCACTAGCAAACACTGCAACCGAAAAGGCAAACTTTTTAGGGAAAATGTTTGCGGAAAACTCGGCCCTCGATGATCGGGGTGCCATCCCGCCGTCGGTTCCTCACTGCGGCTTCTATATGAAAAAGCTTAGGATACAGCATCGGGATGTACTCCTTGTCTTACGGGGGCTCGATGTTAATAAAGCTAGTAGGCCTGACGGAATACCTGCCCTGGTATTGCAGAGGTGTGCTGCAGAAATTCCTCCAGTTTTGACAAAGCTCTTTAAAATGTCCCTGAAATGTGGCTCTGTGCCCTCTGGTTGGAAAAAAGCGGTCATTCATCCTATACCTAAGAAAGGTGACCGCTCCAACCCACCCAACTACGGCCCCATAGCGATCACATCAGTTCTGTCCAAGGTGATGGAACGTGTGATCAACGTCAAACTGCTCACATACCTCGAAAAGAACAAAATCATTAACGACCGCCAGTACGGATTCCGGCGGAACCTCTCGTGCGGTGTACTTCTCGCGTATGTGACGCATGTTTGGTGGCGGTGCCTGGAACATTATGGTGAGATTCAAACGGTCTCACCGGACATTTCTAAGGCCTTTGACCGGGTTTGACACCGAGGACTTGTCAACAAACTGCCTTCTTACGGACTTCCCGTTTCCTTGTGTACGTGGATTGCCGATTTTTTGAGGGAGAGATCGATTCAGACTGTTGCTGATGGTTTCATCTCTTCCTCGCATTCAATAAATGCTGGCGTTCCACAAGGATCGGTTCTGTCTCCGACATTGTTTTTGTTGCACATCGATGACCTCTTGACATGTGCACCAATCCATTGTTACGCGGACGACAGTACAGTCCATGATTGCTTTTTGTTTGACAAGCCCCCAAAGGGCACACAAACTCCAACGGCTCGGAGGGCTTTGAAGCAAAGGATGGACGGTTACCTCGAGAGGGTCTCCGAAAATTTTTTAGAAAAATATGTTTGGATAAATTTAGATAAATATTTAAATAAATTGGGTATTATCGATAAATGCCAGTTTGGGTTCCAGGAAAAAAAAGTTGTGATAAACTACTTGAAAACTTTTCAAATTATATAAATTCCCAGCCTCATCAGCCGCTTCGGGGCTTTCAAGAAAAACCATTAAAATGTCCACCATATCACTTGTGCGATTGTTGTCATCATAAAACAGTGAGACACACAACCTGCGGCCCAATTCGTGAGGGCCACGGGCAAAGTTCGTACGGCACACATGGCTTTATATAAAAAAGAATGGCTGCCGTAATTCTTAACCCCTGCCAAGAACAATTTTTTTATATTAATAATGTTTTATTATCTTCTTTTTTTATAACACAATAATAAATAATGATATCTTCACTGCGATTTCACGTGCTGAGGATTTCATTTACAAAATATTAAATTACATTATATTAAATTAATAAAAATTTTTTAAATAATTGTTGGGTGAGGTTTTTTAAATGCAGTTGAGTGGTTTCGGTGTTAGTCTGTATTTGGTGTTAATATATTTTCTATTTCAGATCTACCTATGTAACGTATCTAGTGTTTTATTTGATTTTTAAAGGAGAGTGGGATTTTGTTGTAGAGTTTAGTACCACAGTATAAGAAGTTTTTTTGTTCAAATGTTGTGTTTGTGGTTCCTTGTTATATGGTTTTTGTTAATTTGCACCGCATGTCCTAAGCGGGACAAAATTTGAAGAATCGGTTTGGACCACACGAAAATCAAAAAATCCCCGGAAATGTGAAATTATTAACATCGCTGTCAGCCATACGAAATTTTTTTTAAATTCACATGTAGGCAGCGAGCCGCGTTTGATAATTAGGTAAAGCGGCCCCTCTGGTAAAAACATTGTGCATCACCGCCATAAACTTACCCCGTGTGGGAATTATACGTAATTTTTTTTGGTTCTTGAAACAAAATTGACGATGAGTAAGAATACAAAAGAACACGTAAAAAGGGAACAAAATTGCAAAGCCCAATTTTCACACATTTTATATGAAAATTTTAAGAGTTAATTTCTATAGCGTAGTTTTGTGAAGGTTCACTTCAAGTGCGCTTTACACTAACCTAACCTAACCTAATTGTAATACATAGTATATCTGTTACTATAGTATATATATATAAATCTCACTATGATTATTGTGTCCTTTTACCGATCCCACGGTATGGCGTCCATCTGAAGGGCTTGGTTTATAATATACAAAAAATCTCTTTTCACCGACCCACCCATCGGAACCCCTTTCACATTAGAGGGAATCGGGGTCCGGTGAATATTTTATTTCATTTTGCCAACAGACCGGCATCTTGCGACGTTGCCGCTTATTTATTAATGTTTTATTTGAAAGATTAAATAATGATTTATTGAATACTATGACATTCAATTTTTGGATTTCATAGACTTTATAATTAATACATTAGGAGCAAAAATGTTGGCTCAGGTAACAGTGTCTAGCACCGTACGGGGACAGGTGGTTCCGAGGTTTGTTAAAAGAGTCTCAGTTCAATTGTGCCGTGGTATGGTTTACCAGGAGTCGTACTCTCATGGCTCATGAAAATGAACCGGCACAAATGAACGGATCGTTCATGAACAACTCATCACCATAACATAAAAAAAACATGACAACATAAAATATGTAGTAATACAAAAAAGAAAATATAAACAAGTATGTACATTCAGTACTTGTATTACAATGGCTTGAGGGAAACTCTCCATCCATGAAGTAAGGGCGCGCTGTGCCACTGTGCGAGAGTGACAGATTTCCGGTAGCGCCGCCTCATTAAGATAAGACTAAATAGGTGCCAATTGACCAGCAAAAAGAGTATTTCATACCTGCTGCTCGTAATCAGTGTTGGCCTTTCTCATCTGTCTTAGCTCCGTCTCCCTCAGTTTGTTGTGCTTCAGAAACTGCTCCGTGAAGATAGGTATGTCTGTCTCCCTCTGGCTTGGGTCTGCCCCTCCCCGTGTGGGATCCGGAGGCCCACAGCTCACCGGGGGCGTCACGATAGGCTGAAAAAATAATAACTAAAATGGAGCAATCAACATAAAAACCTTTCCGTAACATAAAGACTCTGTACTCCCTTTACAATGCCTATATCCCCCACTTAGAACACTGTACAACGATCTGGACACCGCCCTTCCAAGTCTATATAAAAAAATCGAAATAATTCAAAGAAATTTTTTTATATATAAATATCAACATGTTTCAAAACACAATAATGTAAGAATGGAAATATTATTATATTAAATATTCTTACATTATTGTGTTCTATGTTTATCATTTGTCTATACTTGACATTATTATTTTTTAGTATTCTGTATGTCCTGATGAAAAAAGCGTCGCTTTCGAAACGAAATAAACTAATTTAAAGGCATAAAAGAATTTAGAAGCGGACAGGTTTGTTGGAAGTGATCAATGATCTTACTTTTAGAGGAACCTATGTACTTTTAGTAAAATGATTTACATAAGTAATAAATCGACCCCTTGGAAAAACAAGGTTCCATCTGACACAGCAATGCCATGCAATATTGTGCCCTAGGGAAAGCAACTTTAAGGCTTATTATCGTATAATATTGCAGTATCAGACGGAACTTTGTTACTCCAAGGGGTCGAAATGTTAATTATTCATTTTTTCCCAATTCAAAAAATACTAAATTCTAAATGCATACCCTGTGCACTGAGTACACAGTACCGGAGATCAAGGGATTTTCTAGCACCGTAAGGGAAGGGTGAATAATAGTTTTTTTTAAATATTTTTACTAAAAGGAGGTCATGTAACTTTAAAAGATTGAAAATCGATGGTTGACGGCATCTAGCTGTTATTTCCACAGGCTAGTTATATTTTGATACAGTACTAGTGAAGGGGTCGGCAACCTTTTGAGTCGGAAGAGTCCAAAATTACAATTTACAAAACTTTAAAGTTTTTAAAGAGCCACATTTTTTTTCTTGCCAACAATAAATAGCATAGCGTATGGAACTAAAGAGCCGCAGCTTCACATCCAAAGAGCCGCAGGTTGCCGACCCCTGTACTAGTGCAAGCACGCAGGTGGAGAATATACATTGCGATTGTGCTGTTTGAGTTTGTATGCTTGTGCTCTTCTGACAAGGCTGCGGAGTGAAGGGAAAGCTAAAGCCGCAAATGCCTATGAAAACAGCCGCATAAGAGCTGTGGTGTGCTGACCCCTGGGTTAGTCAAGAGGAAACCAAAAAGGCAAGAGTTATAAAATTTGTAGATGGAAGTTAACAACTCAACTCTCTTGCCGTGCAGTATTTTACGCCATCGTTGAGCGTGAAGTTTGTAAAAAAAAAAAAAAACTACTGTTGTAACTTGAAAACCCATATAATCGCACACAATGACGCTTTCCGTTTGCTTGGAGGAAATTTAACACTTTATCATTTATCAGTTTTTTCAAAATGCCGACCTTTGATCCGTGACATGTATATTTTTGAAGTATTCAGACAGCTGATAAAAAGTCCGTGGAAGGCCCCATATAAAATAATTATAACTGCGTTAATTTGGCATTTGAAAAGTGATCAAAATAAAAATCTTTTTTCTTTCGGCTGGCCTCGCTGGCTGGGAGAAAATTTTCTCCATATGTAGACCAACAAAAGGTCAAAAGCAATGCTTCGTGCAATCTTTTGACTGCGATAAACTGCACTTTCTTTTTGATAAATGTTGGCAAGAAGACCAAGACTCGCATAAATATGGTAAGAAAACTAGCTGGGGTTGTGACACAAACACCATATGAACAGCTACGATTGCCTTGGTCTACTCGGTAGCAGAATATTGCGCTCCAGTGTGGGCTAGAAGTGTACACACACGCACAGAAGATCGACGTGTAACTAAATACTGCTATGCGAACGGTGAGTGGAACACTTCCTTCCACCCCATTACAATGGCTACCTGACCTCTCGAATATCACACCGCCCACTGTAAGATGAGAGACAGCAACTCTCAGGGAATACAAAATGGCCACGAATAGTAACATTCCACTTCAAGATGACCTTGCAAACCTCCTGGCCAGCCGCCTGACGTCCAGGGAAACCTTTTTGGATTGAAGGCGAAAGACTGCTTCCATCACAATACTTCCCTGAAGAGTCGTGGCGAACTCAGTGGCAGACTTTGGACGTGAAAAAAAAAACACCTTGCCCTACTATTAAATTACCAGGGTTCTCGCTCCCTCCGAAGACGTGGACCTCATTAAACCACATCCGGTGCAATCACAGCCGTTGTGTATATGATGCATAAATGGGGCCTAAAGGATTCTGAACTTTGTGAATGTGGACACATTCAAACAACAGAACACATCGTAGAAGAATGTCCCCTTTATTAATTTCCCTATGGCACATCTGTGCTGAACCAAGTGATTTCCGATGCCGTCGACTGGCTGAATAACCTCAGCATCCCACTATGACCTCCACCAACTCTCCTCCACCATCCGAATAAGAAGAAGTAGGTGGATTACAAGTAAATTTTAGAATATTTGCATGGTTAATTCAATTGGAATTTTTTTTTTGACAAAGTCAAATATTTAGATTTTATCATTAATGCTTCTGATTTCTTTCAGTAGATGATTGAAAAAATATCGCCCTTGGTAAGTATACTGCAGTTATCCAAATGAAGTATTTAATTTTGGGCGTGGAAAAACATATTTAAGGCGGGTGTGGTTTTCAGTTAAAAATTGGAATTTGAATTATTAAAATTTTAATGTATAGATTTTTAAATGTACGTACTTGAAATTCTTCAATTAAGCGATCTGTTGGGCAGTCCGAAGGTATGTTTAATATAATTAAAATTATTATTCTTTGAACAATTCCTATTGAAAGATGTTTAGATTTATATGCGGATCCCCAAATAATGATAGCATATTGTAGAGTGGATTGAACTAAGGCATAGTATATTGAGCATAGGATTTTTATTGACAAATAAAATCCGATTCTTAAAAATATATATTGTTAGAGACGTGATTTAAAGTTCGATAATGCGACTGACTCCGTGGGAGCACAGTACCGTGTAGCGGACTTTGATCTTATTTCCCCATGGCAGCGCAGTACCGTGTTGCGGACTTGCATCTCGATTCGACAATGCAACGAACCCCGTGGCAGCACAGTACCGTGTTGGGGAACCCCCATCTCAATTTTATCGAATTGTTATCAATAGTTTAAATGGTATGTGTAATTATGATTAAAGATTTAACATTGTATAACAACTTCCGCCAAGCAAGGCAATTTCGGTCAAATGGTCTTCCGACAATACAATGTATAGGCTACATGTCAGCCTCAGCAAGCGCCCCATTCCCCCCTGGTGTTGAAAACTTGTAACACTCGACCAACAGTATAAATATGTCACATTTTTTAATAAATGAGCACTCGTAACCAGTGACATCTCGTGAACAAAGTCTTTTACTTCTCCTGCCTCCCACCTGAAGGATTCCTGGACCTGCCTCCTCAAGAATAGTCGGCCCTGTACCCCGCATCCCTCGAAAGCAAAGAAAGTGGCTCTGGACGCAGCACCTAACATATTTACAGTCTTGTAATGACACTAGTCGCTTATACATATACTTGACAAATTTTTATCGATAATTACTCCTAGATTGTATTTGTCGTTTTATTATTGTGCAGTTTGAAAAGCAATAATTTTTATTGTGAGTTTTAGAGTTGTCATGTATGAGGATATGTTCACAAGTTTACAATTCTTTACAAGTTTATTGGCATTGCAAACTGCTCGGATGCATTTATAAGTTATCTAAGCATTGAACCAAATAGAGGGAACACTTTTACATACAACTGCATATTGAACTCAAATTTCGTGCTTTTGGATATGTCTAAATAATGAACCGGATGATTGAATATTTTTTCGATGAGTAGAATGAGATATACATACAGCCGGGATGACAGATTTGGGTCGGTTGGCGGCCATTGGCAGTATTGAGCCCACTCCATGAGTCACCGCATTGTGCTGGACAGGGGGGGGGACTCCGCCATTTGCAAGCGCCACTGGAATAGACTCTGTCGACGCATTTTCTGCAAATAATAATAATAACATAATTCCATGGTGTGTGATCGCCGTTCTACAAAATTCATATTTTTAATATAGAAAGAATTTATTGTAATTATAATTTTTGTTTTAAAATACAGAACACTTTATTTTTCAATGAGATGGTGGGATAATATTGTGGGTATACTGGCAAAAAACATTAAGGAGATCCACTTGGTAAAATTCCATCATGCACACCCTTATACAGGTGGTGAAAAGGTTGAAATCCCCGCTTAACACAGGCCGCATGTAGCGATTTACGCAAAAAAAACATCACCAAAATGCGTGTTTTATTTTATATTCCAAAGTTGAGGGGGAGGGCTCTCGACTACGAATCCGAAGGTCGCGGGTTCAAATCCCGGCTTGCGCAAGTAAATTTGATTTAATTAATTTGTGCTGTTTCACGATTAATTCATTTAAAAATAATATATGGTGTATTTGCGCACGTTCCAGAGTGGAAGGTACTCTCAGTATCGCCCTGGTGAAAGACCACCATTCAGAATTGAAACATTGCTTGAAATGACTGAATAGCTGGTTATTTCCCCACCTTCCTCTTTCCTATCTTCTTCCCACCCCCTAATACCTTCAGCCTCACAATATTCCGCAATTAGGGATGTCATAGTCTTACTGGCTCCAGACGGTTGGGAGCAGTTAGGACTCTTGTGCGGTATTCATATAAAAAAAAAAAGGCATAAATATTTAAATGTTTTTCGGTCACATTCTAAAAAACCTAATTTGCCACAATGAACAGTATTACAATATCCGAAAAAAGGTTCGTAAGTAGGAGATTTTGTCATCATACAAATTTTTTTTTTTAGGTCTTATAAAAAGACACGGCTAAACAAAAAGCCAAGGTGTGTTCTACTTGCAGTATTTAATTGAATCACCTCTGATATTTCTAGGCTATCAAATCTTCAAACCAAAAATACACGATTTTGCATTACTTCCCATTGCATCGCCGTAACTCTAAAACCACCGTTTTGAGTAATCAAGCAGTAAAGTTTTGTACGAACTTTAAACTTCTTTATCAAATTCAATAACATAATGCAAAATCGATTTAATGTTTCTTTCCCGTAAAAAAATTTTCACTTTGATTTTCTGAAATTTGTAGCTTTTTGTCCGATTAAAACACGTGTTAACTGATTAATTATAAATTTCCATTTAAAATGTCAGAATTTATTTAATTTACCACAACTTTGTGCTTTCTGTCAGTTTATAGAGCGTATAGAGCTTAATAATACTGCATTATTAAGTCAAAATGTTAAATTTCTGAATTTAACGTTTTTGGCACTATACCCATGATATGAGATTATCTATTTATGTTCGACTCGATGTGCGAGTAACATTCGTAAGTCTCCACGACCACTAATCTACAGTTGGTTTCTTTTTTTCATGATGAAGCTCGTAACTGCACTGAAAGCAATCAACAGCTTCTGTACAGTGGCCGTGTGCAAAGGAGGGCGGTTCGTCTGATTGACAATCCGTTGTTAACAGACCGACTGACGCAATGTACGTATGGTGAGTCTGTTGTACAGATATTTCAACATAGTTTGTTCGACTTCATCGCAAACAGCTCTCGCTGTACTTAACGTAGCGAGACTTACCCTTGACTCTGGCCATGGCGGTGGGCCGCTGGCGCTTTGGGGGTGGCGCACTACCACCGGCTTCTTTGCGCTCCAGCTGCTGCTGGCGGAAGGTGCGGTAGGAGTCTGTCTCCTTGTAAAGAGACCACTCCTTGATGTACCTGCGGAACGAAAGTTGTGGATTCATCATTGTTCATTGAAAGTATGTCACTTATATTTTATTTTAAGAAATACAATAAAAGCAATTTCACCATGTTCCGTTTTTGATAATTTTTAATTATCACAATTATTTTCAAAGTAAATCGGTTTTACCGGTAATAAATCATTTTAAACACCGTCCAAATTAAAATTGGGTGGGAGTAAATAAAATCATACAAGTAAGTCGTCTCAGTGTGGCCTAACCACACAATGAAAATAGCTTTAAACGCCGAAACAGCTGTAACAATAATTAAAAACTAAAATACCTGCTGAACTTATAACATTATTAAAATAATTTTTTTTTTTTAAATACTTAAGAAAATGTTGTTTTATTCGGTTACCAGATGAAGGGCTATTATGAGTTCTTTGAGCATGATAACAACAAAAAGGTGGACATTAACATAACGTGGAGATGCCTTGGCGCTGGGCGACTCATATCAATTTGAGTGTTCAACGGTAACATTTCTAATACTTTTTTCACTGGGGACAATAGTCAATTTACGCGCCCAAAGGGGAAATGAAAACGGGTGACTCTTGTTGATGTACACAATCAAAAGGCTTGTGGCGGTTCCTAATTTCACAACACGCAAACACTGAGGTTATTATAGAATACGCTAGTGTTAAGTGTATTGGAGTCAAACTCTATTTTTTGGGTCCTACACAAACTAACTTACATTTTTATTTTTGTGTCTCTACGGACGATACCCTTGGCTATACGCATCTATATATGTTTTTAGGAAGTGACATTACTTCGAAGACGTGTGTTAAATTACTCGGTGTCAATCTGGATGCAGACTTTTCCCTTAAAAGTCAAGTAAACAGAACTGTAAGTACAGGGTTCTTTCAATTGAGCCAAATAAAGGCAGTACGGAGAAACCTGCCAACAGAGGCAACTAAACTGCTTGTCAATTCGTACGTTGTGTCACGTCTAGATTACTGCAACAGAACATATGCGAGTCTCCCCAAATACCAAATAAACATATTGCAATCAGTATTCAACGCTGCAGCAAGACTTATCACCGGCGTATCTAAATATTCTCACATTTCAGAGCATCTCAAAAATCTCCACTGGCTCAAATGTCCGGAAAGAATCCAGTTCAAGCTCTGCTGGATGGTATTTAAGTCACTTAACGGAATGGCTCCGGCTTACTTATCAGAACTGTGTATTCCCGAAAATACCAACTCACGGCAGTCCACCCTTAGGTCAGCATCGTCATCAGCTATCGGCAGGTTTAAGGAACCAAAGCGCACACCTAACACTAAGTTCGGGGATCGTGCTTTCGGAGTGTCAGGACCTAAAGCCTGGAATGAACTGCCGCATGCAGAATTATCAAAGATTCAACAGAATTCAGAACTAAACTTAAAACACATCTTTTCACACAATCGTATCCATAAATTGAAGAAATTCACCTGTAAATTGCTTAGCTAAGCTAGCCGGTTAGTAGTTACCTAAAGTCATTAAATAAATAAAATAAAAATATTTTTTTTAAAATTCACGCATCGGTGCGCAAATGCGTCCACAGTCCGCAACACTGTAAATAATCAAAGTGTAAAATAAATAAAAGTTAATATTTATTAAAAGCTTCTTACGCTTTTTAAGGTAATTTTATAGATATTTTTGAGTCCTAAATTTCCAGTCCTAAAAATTATTGATATTTCAAATAAATACCAACTCTTCTTGTGCCACCAATCTTCTAATAAATGTAACATCAATAGAAAAGGAGCAACAGCCCGCAACACTGTAAATAACCAAAGTGTACAGTAAAAAATAAAAAGTTAATATTTATTAAAAGCTTCTTACGCTTTTTAAGGTAATTTTATAGATATTTTTGAGTCCTAAATTTCCAGTCCTAAAAATTATTGTATTTCAATAAATACCAACTCTTCTTGTGCCACCAATCTTCTAATAAATGTAACATCAATAGAAAAGGAGCAACAAATAACCATGTAAAACTATCATCTCTATAAATACATTTTCTAATAAAACTGTGTTCATCTGAAGCGACCTGCCAGGTAAGTATGTTTTTCTGTATCTGTTTGTACATAATTAGTTAAGAAATATTTGTACAGCGCCCTTGAGGTGATTTTTCGCAAAAACGGCGCTATACAAATCATCCAATTATTATTATTTTTATTATTTTGGGTATGATCAATTATCACTCCTTAGAAACACGTAGAGGTATTGCCCTATAATTTTTTTTCTTTCTTTTATTTAACGGTAACATATTTAACAGATGAGGTTACCCACCACTTTCCCACCCCGGTATATTACTCCTTCAGGGTGCAGGTCAAGGATTCCAATTTTTTTGTTGAACGAAGCTAAGGTTGTCAATGATTATAAACCCTCGATTGTCCCTACATGGCATTAGCTTAGAAGGAGGTTAGTAGAAATACACAAAACAGATTGGTTAGAACATTATATTTACTGTTGACAAAAGTGTTATACGGTTTACAAAGCATATTTAAGGTTGTCAATGATTCTAAACCCTCGATTGTCCCTACATGGCGTTAGCTTGGAAGGAGGTTAGTAGAAATACACAAAACAGATTGGTTAGAACATTATATTTACTGTTGACAAAAGTGTTATACGGTTTACAAAGCATTTTAAGAGGAACGGCTGTGCGGCCAGTTTCATACAAAACTAAATTATGGATTAGAGGCCAAATACCCACCCAAACTTAAAGAGATATTTTTTAATCAAAAGGTTCTAGTAAGGATTAGAAGTATTTTATTGATTTTTGTTTTAATTTAAAAAATATAAGCCAGAAAAGATCACAATTTATTCATATTTTTAGGAGGCAACTTTGGCAAATATTTGTGACTAAATGGATACTATTTTTGAAAAAAATGTCTCTAACCTACCTCACGAATATGATGAAGTATACAATAAAATTTTTATGACTGCTGAAAATAGTTTAATTTGCATCAAAATTTTACATTTAGTTAGCGTCAAATTCAAGGTTATTTTTACCAACTTTTTTGTTTGCGTCGCGCTCACCCTTTGTCAGCCCTTTTATGATAGAAAGAGACACACGACTGCCAATTGAATTCTGAAATCGCAGAAGCCCAAGGGAATGCGTTTGTCTTAATACGCAACTTAATTTTGGATTTGAGGCCAAAATACTCACCTAAACCTAATAATCATTTTTTCATCAAAAAGTATAGTAAATATCTAGTATGAAATCTAGGCCATTAAAGGAATTGATTTTTTGCGATTTTAGAGGTACCTTTAACAATTATTTGGGGGCTAACTAACGGTGATTTAAAAAAATTAAAAAAAAATTAAATTAAGCATTATTTAATTTAAAGTCAAATTAAATTAAATACATTAAATTTAAAAAAAAAATGCAACATACTTAAAAAAAAAAAAAACACAATTATCATTATTTTTTTTTGTTTCTTCTTAAATTTTCTTTATGGATTCTTTTATATTCTCTCATGTATATGTATATTAATATGAACTAAACTTATCAATTTGACTGTCCTAAAACGGGATTTGTTCCTAGTTGGACAGTCAAAGCCTTCTTAAATATTTCTGTAAAATAATGTGTGTTTCAAATAAATATTATTATTATTATTATTGTTATTAATTAAAAACATCCAATTTACGCTGGAACACAAATTTGCCGTATATCATTTAAAATTTCCACCTGAAATATATATATTTTTTAAATGTTTTGTTTTTGTATTATTATTTACGTAATCATATTTACATAGGAAATACGATAATTTTTTTTAAAAATACAATACACCCGCAAATAATTTTCTATATATATATATATATATATATATATATATTTTATAATTTAAAACAAAAATAAATAAAATACTTCTCATCCATGCTAGATATTTACTACACCTGTAATTTAAAAAATATATAATTCAGTTTGGATGGGTATTTTGGCCTAAAATCAGAACTTAAGTTATGTATGAAACAGGCAGCACAGCCGTTCCTCTTACATCACAACCTCCTATATAGTCGAGTGAGCCGCGCACACATATTTATGAACTCAACTATGGGGAGAGCTACGTACTCCCTAAATAGGGTGGATCAAAAAATCAATCTGTTATTTATGTTCTATAACGCATTTACAGGGTTTTGGGCATTGAAAAAACACAGAATGAACTGTACAATTATAACGAAAATTACGTGGGGTCCAAGAAAAATTAAAAGAATTGCAAAGGGGTCCACGGGGAAAAAAGTTTGGGAACTTATGGTTTAGAGAGTAGTTTGAATGAAATCCAATATTTAAAACTGTTGCTATAACATTTTAAAATTAGTACGAAAAACATTGAACCCGCCATGTTGTATTGAGGTTAGCCCATAGATATACCACTCTGGTTAGCCACAGATTAGTTTTTTTTTGGTAACGCTTCTTATCGATTGTTTATTTATTTGATTATACGCCCATCTGGGCTTTTACACAATATTCAAAAGAAGAAGGTTTGTTGGGTACAATATTTTCAACATGGAAAATTTACGTACCTACTTAAGAACTTTATTATTTAGATATGTTTTGAAAAAAAAAATTTTTGGAAAGAAATAAAATTTTCTGCTTTCGCTGTCAAATCAATTATGGCACCCAAACGACAAGCAAGAGTTCACAACTTCATAAATTTATTCCAAAAAAAAATTAATCCCGAGCAAGGCCGGGTAGACATCAGCTAGTATATAATATATTTTCTTAAATAAATTTTGAAATGGCATCTAAAGATTTAGCAATACTATAGATTTTTTTTTATTTCGAAATGCGAAATGCGTTATTCTTTTGGTTTATAATATGTATATACCTAATGGCTTCGCACAGTTGGGACGCTTGTATTGTATCATCATTAAAAAAAATTAAAAATATGCACTGGTGATGCACGGGAATGCAAAGTTAAACATGTCAAGTGGTGGGCCCCTACCCCGTGCGGCCCACGAACCAATGAAAATCAATAAAGAGGCCCTCCGGCTAAAAACATTGTGCATCACTGATCTATAGGTTAAATGCCAAACAACTAATAGTTAACTGGTCACATAACCTAGAATATATGAGTTAACTGGTCACATACGAGGTGTGTTTAAAACAAAAGGTGAATTTTGAATTTTCGCGGGCTGTGTAAATTCGATTATCGATTTTTTTGTTGTTGTTATTTTGGTACACATATGTTTATCATATGTTAGCCTTATCAGCCATTTTGGATCAGTGGTTTGTTTTTGACAACTGGAAAGGTTAGTCACGTTTTGTTTTTTCTTAGATTTTTTAATAAAAACAAATTTTGTAAAAAATCGAAAAACATCGATTTTTTGAAGAAATGCTGATAAGGACATAGAAAACAAAGCAAATCTAAAATTTCACTTCAATCGGACTGATGATGCCCCAGAAAATGGCTATCAAGTTCCGACCAAAACTAGGAAATTCCTTCATAGGATTAACAATTATTAACAATTTTTTTCTAAAAAGAATCAATTTTTTTTGAAGAAATGCTGATGAGGACATAGAAAATAAAGCAAATCTAAAATTTCACTTCAATCGGACTGATGATGCCTCAGAAAACGAACCTAAATAAAATAAAAAAATCGAAGAACACCCAAAACGTGACTAACCTTTCCAGTTGTCAAAAACAAACCACTGATCCAAAATGGCTGATAATGCTAACATATGATAAACAAATGTGTACCAACATAACAAAATAAAAATCGATAATCGAATGTACACAGCCTGCGAAAATTCAAAATTCACCTTTTCTTTTGAGCACACCTCGTACACTAGAATATATGAGTGAACTGGTCACATAGCATATAATATATGAGTTAACTGGTCACATAACCTAGAATATATGAGTTAACTGGTCACATAACCTAGAATATATGAGTTAACTAGTCATATACCCTAGAATATAAGAGTTAACTTGTCACATAACCTGGAATATATGAGATTTACCTCTCCCTGTCATGCTCTGCTGCGTCGAGGTACTGCTGCTTCTCCGGCACTGGCAGCCTGCCCCACTCGCTGGCCAGGCGGCGGGTGACCTCAGCGAAGCCAAGGCGGGGGTTGGCTGCCCGGAGGGTTTCCCGGCGCTCATTCAGATACCTCACATATCCTAAAAAATAAAATAATTTAATATTGTTTAAAATAAGGATACAATGCTACGTCCCATCAGTGTGGAGTCCACAGAAGCTGAAAAGCTGTGCCTACCCTAAGAAATTAAAAGACAATAGAAAAAAAAAATCTTTTTCTTTTCTGTGTCTTTCAGTTTCATGTTTCATTTTCTGAGTTGTTAATATTATTTTTAATGATTAAATACATATTCAATAAGTTATTTCAAAGTTGAATATTAATCCTAGACTTGCAGAAAAAGTCAACAGATGTCCCTTACAAATAAAAATCGGATAGGTATATCCGAAACACTATCTAAAGCTTACAAATAAATTCAGGTAGAATCTCGTAGTCACGATAAAAAGATAGCAGCCAAAAGCATATGGTAATTAATTGAAGATGTTATTAACGGTTCTTAGAAATCGAAGTAGGATAATGATAAAAATGATGGGATGGATTGGGGTAGGTGTAGCTCAGTGGATTAGAGTGCGAAAAAATTGTCCAAAAAAGTGAAGCTAGCAGTCCACAATTGATTGCTGATGAAAGGAAGAAGCTGGGGATGCCCGAGGAAGACATGGCATGATCAAGTGAATCAAACACTTGAGTCGGGCCAAAGCTTGTTAAAAGTATTGAGTTTTGTAAAGTTGGTAAAATTACACAATTCCGATTCAATTTTTTTTTTCTTCCTCTTTAAACCCAAATAAAGAACCTAGTAACTATTTTAAATATAATACAGTATATTAATTACATTTAAATGGGTTATTAGATTCTTAATTTGGGTTTTACCCATTTAAATGTAATTAATATACTATATTATATATTTAAAATGGTTTATTAGGTTCTTAGTTTGGGTTTACAGAGAAAAAAACTAACCTAAAAATTTCATACAAAAACTTTAAACTTTACAAAGCTTTAAATGAATTTATACGCAATATTTTGCATTTGCATCTATGCACATATTATTTTCTAATTTTTATTAATCTGAAAAGAAGTTTTATTTTAAAAACCTATGTGTATTAACAGTGAAGCGGAATTGTGTAATTTTACCTGAGGCGCTCTTCTGCATATTTACCTAATTTCCTTCATCAGCATTTTAATAGGACTAACTCAATTCAGTTCTTGCTAGTGGACCTTTATTTGGTTTATCCATTAAAAAGAAGAAATTAATTCAATAACAAAGATAAAGCATTTTACCTGTTAAGGGCTGCCGAGGGGCCGTCACATCCCTTGGAGCTTTGGACTTTCTTTTCTTTCCTTTTGGTTTGGGTAGAGGTGCTTTTGTTTGATCATTAAGAGCTTCCACAACTGCAGTTGGGACAGCTGCCGGAATTTCTGACTCCGTGGGGGGAGCCGGGGGTTCAACAGCATTTATAACTGGGTTTTCTGGCTCGGCCGCCATTCAGAAACAGTTTAATTATAGTATAAATATTGTAAATCGATGAAATATTAATTGAAAACAATGTTTCTAAAAATATTAGGCGAATGTCTGGTTATTGGTTTATCTATGGTCAATGTGACAGCTAAGTGTTAGGTAGTGATGGTCGATATCCTACCCCGATTACTTTGTTCCGGTGACATCGCTGACAGGTTGATATGACGGTGCGTCGGGCAGTTGGTATTATTCTAGGAATAACGCAAAAAGAGAGGAATAGAAATGCGATCTTAGGTAGTTACAAGTAATTTATTTTTATATACGTGGGATTAGTCTTAAATCTAGAGTAAAACTTAATTAGACATAATAAATTTAATAAAACTAGATACGCAATTACTTAATTCTACTGTTAAAGTCCTTGTACTTAAAATTAGAGGTTCACTGACTTAGGTAATTACTTAATTCTACTGTTAAAGTCTTTGTACTTAAAATTAGAGGTTCACTGGCTTAGGCAAGGTGGGAGAAATTATCATTATAGTCAGGCACTTCCCTTTTAGGTGATGGATGTCCAGAGTCCAGTGGCGGCGTTGTATGCAGAGTCCTCGCGTTCGCACTACGTATTCGTGTACCTCCGGATCGGTAGTAGGTGCAACGCGGCGATAATCAGAGGCCTGGGCGGTCTCCGATGTTGATCTCCGAAGGGCGAAGAGCAGTTACTTCCTTCTGGGATGGAAGTGTAGAATTCCCTCGTCGTCAGAGGACCTGGGCGGCCTCTCAAAGGAGCGGGGCGGCCTCTCAAAGGAGCGAGAATTGGAACCTTCCTGGGCGGAAGGTTTCACTTGGCTAGGGGTCCTGGGCGGACTACTGCAACCGACTCCTCTGTCCTGGGCGGACTACTGCAACCGACTCGTGCTTCCTCGGTGGAAGACTGCACCTGACTCCTGCTTCCTCGGTGGAAGCTTTCACTCGACTCTCCGTCCTGGGCGGACTCTGGCAATCGACTGTCCGTCCTGCGCGGACTCTGGCAATCGACTGTCTCCTAGAGCCCACTGTCCTTCTGTCTACCTGTCTACCTGTAGGTATTCAGCGGTCGTTCCATCCGCGGCTCAATTCCCTTGAGGGGATTATCTTTTATTGACGTCTCATAAAATTCCAACGGAATTGCGGGTTTTCCCAAAATAGCAGTTAAGATTATTCCTAACAATAGGCTCGGCTAGCCTTTGTACTAAATTTATTTTATGGCCGGTCTAATCTGGGAATTCCTACTATTTAAAATGCACATTGTAAATCTAAATATTTCGGTGAATTCGGTCAATTATTTTAGGTGATTACAAAAGGCTATATCAAGGTCCTGCGAACTTTTTTCCAAAACTTTACACAAAAAACCACAAACAAAAACATTTGTTTTCATACACATCCCGTCTCCTGCTAAAATGTTTTGTTTTGATTAAAAACAATACATTTTGCGTAGACAACAAGATGAGTTCAAGAATATTCTTTTAAATGTACTGCGTATTTTTATAGGTTGGAATAAAATACCATTGTTTTGTTTATTATTTACATAAAAAAATACATAAATGTCAATGAATGTAAAAATAATAAGAAATATGTTGTGTAAACCACTGTAATACAGTCAATGAATGTGTTTATCACGATGATTAAATATGCACAAGCACGACGTTCTTAATATGCACAAAATGAATAAAAAACTATTTCATTTATCGAAGAAGCAAAATCAGGCATTTTAATTCATTTAAAGTTTCAAGTTTTTGTGTGGCTTTAACGTTATTTTTTGTTTATTTAAGTAAAAAAAAAAACTTAAAACCTATTTTATGTCTAATTAAAGCATTGTATTATATATAACGTAGATTTTCGATTCTTATTTTTTTAATAATAATAAAAACTAATTACAAAACATTGAAGGTAAAGGGTCACGCATGGAATGTGGAAATCACAGGGCTATTAGCCTGCTAATTTCAGTTGGAAAGCTGTATGGTGGGATATTGATTGAAAGGATGCAAACGAAAACAAAAGGTAAAATATGGGGAAGGGGGTGTATGGATCAGATTTTCTCGTTGCGTATGCTAACAGAGAAGTTTCTGGCAAAAAACAAGAAACTCTTCTGTGCCTTTGTAGATCTACAAAAAGCGTACGACCGAGTTGATAGGAAAAAACTATGGAAGGTATTGTCCAAGTATGGAGTGAATACGAATCTCATACAGGCAATCGCGTTTCTGTACGAGGAAAGCGTTGCATGTGTTAGGGTAAACGGTGATTTTACGGAGTGGTTTGACATCACAAAAGGTGTTAAGCAAGGCTGCGTAATGTCACCGTGGTTATTCAATCTATACATGGATAATTGTATGTAAGAATTGAAAGAGGTGGGCTTGGGCGCGAAAATGAGTAATCTGAAAATATGTTGCCTGTTGTATGCGGATGATGCGGTGCTGATTGCTAAAAGCATGGAGGATTTACAGTACCTTGTATCTTGGATGAATGAAGTGTGCATGAAGAATGAGCTAATGATGAATGTAAGTAAGTCCAAAGTCGTGGTGTTTGAAAGAGAGAGTACGAAAACAGTGTGCAATCTAGTTGTGAATGATGAATACTTGGAGCAGGTCGATGGATGAGTTTGTGTATTTGGGAAGTATGTTTACGAGAGATGGAAAGACTGATAGGGACATTGAAAGATGGGTAAATGCAGGAAACTCCAATAACAGGGGACTGAACGCGGTTGCCGCAAACAAAAAGTTTTCTAAAGAAGCGAAGCTAGCAGTCCACAATGGAGTGCTGATACCAACCCTGATGTATGGCATTGAGGCATGGAACTGGTAGAGGAAGGATGAAAGTAGACTGAATGCTGTAGAAATGAGATCTCTGAGACGAATGTGTAGTAAAACCATGTATGATCGTGTGAAAAATATTGAAATTCGTAAAGAATGCAAGGCTGATGTAAGCGTAATGAGTAAGATTAAGAAACGGACGCTTAGATGGTTTGGGCATGTGGAGCGAATGGACGAAGAAAGGAGTGTAAGAAGAATGTATGACGCGAATGTGAATGGAAGAAGAGGCCGGGGACGTCCGAGGAAGACATGGCACGATCAAGTGAATTAAATGCTTAAGTCGGGCCATGTCAGAAGTCGGAAAAACAGAAGAGAATGTATGAGACGTTGTATGAAAGTGAACGAAGCAAGAAGTGTATGCCAAGATTGAGTTATTTGGCGGTCCGTCCTCTCTGCCCACCCCTGCGGGGAAACGGCGTGATGGTTAGTTATTTAGTTAATAATTTTGCTTAGTTCAAAAAACCTAAAAAAACCGTCCGATTTATGACGAAGTACCATCGGACGGGAGGCATAGATGGATCCGCACCGTGCGGCGATTTTAAAAAAAGAAACAAACCCTTCCCCCCTTCCCCTCTTCACCCGGTAGAGGAATGTTTTCCATTGATTTCGGAAGACAAAAACATTCTATACGCACACAGAAATGTGTATGGTAACGCCCCTTTATTTTGTTTTGTTGTGTAAATGTTTTCAAAAAACAGTTGCAGGAGACGTGGCTGTACGCAAGATGTTATTTTTCTGAAGAACCGGTGATTAAAAAAATATGTTGATACAGTTTCTGAAATACAATTTACCAACTTCGAATATATCGGCACACGAGCATGCAGATTACCGAATAACAACCCGCTTTCGGGAACTGATTATAACAACCATTCTTTTGAATTGCTGACGTTCTTATCTAAAATATACAAAATTAATATGTATTTAGTAAGAACGTCCTAATTTTGCTGTAAGTTTTAGATGATTGTAATGGTTCCATGACAAAAATAGGTTATGTTAGATTATGTTTCGGGCTAGTCTTTATTTAATGACTTTGTATTACTTGTAAAAGGTTTCCTGTTAAATCAACACATGTAGAATGGGCACACTTTTTATAAGTGATATAAAGTCATGAAAAGTACGAAAAAAAAAAACTAATCCGAAAACCTGTTCTAACCTAACCTATCCTAACCTAACCTAACCTAACCTAACCTACAATTTTATAAAAAAATTAATATATATGTACATATTTATAAAAACAAAAATAATAAGAAATACGCTGTAAACACCATTGTTTAATTTAAGCTTCGCTTAGAAACATGTTGATATTTATATATTAAATAGTGTTTTACACAAAGTATTTCTTATTAATTTTATTAATAATGTTTTTTTGTTGTACATATTTTTAATGACTTTTATATCACGTTTAAAAAGTGTGCCGATTCGTAAATGTGTTGATTTATCTGGTCTGCCTTGTAAACTGTGTGCCGATTCATACGTGTGTTGAATAATTCGGTCACCGATTATATTGCGACATCTGTAAACTTCTAGCCACGCGTTCAGAGAAGTGGCGTAATCAAACGTTTTCTATGGCAAGTTTTGAAGGCTACGGAAGGCTGTAAATAAATTCTGCGCCCACAAAAGACGAAAACTAGTATCCTGTTTTCAAGATGTCGAACAAGTCGATAGGGAGCAAAATTCAAGGATTGGAAGAGAAATTGAGGGCGGAAAACGAATCGAGAAACAGAGACGAGCCTTCATTAAACAATGCAGGCGGGACAGGCCCCCCAAGGCCTGCGGGGCCGAGGCGTCCCAGACCAAGTAAGTTAATGTTTTCCGTCAAATCGCCATATCTATGACAGCCCGTTTGCACAATTCCATTTTTGATCATATCATTGTTTTGATGTTTTTAAACGCGCAGATACTTACCCGACATTTGAAACAATAGTTTATAATAATTTTATTGCTATTTTTTGGATAGTTATAGGTCACCTTGACTTTATTTGGAACGTTTCTCTCGCTTCGATGTGTTATTACTTTGTGGATTATTACACGTTATATTCCCTATATGGCCGTCTAATCGCATGTTTATCTCGGTATTTCTACCCCCATGTGTGGGCGTGTTAGGTGTTTATTGACAAGGTGGTCAACTGTTATCAAATCGAAATGTCACTCGTTTGATATTTTGACAAGATTCTTATTGCTTTTTGGTTCAAATTCCTCGACGATTCTATTTACCATCTGTCAAATCTAGTACGAGGAATAATAATTCTCGTAAGTATTTTTTTTTTACCATTATAGATAATGGTTCTTTGATAATTTTACCTGGGCTAATTTTTGTATTTTTTATTATACCTATTGTCATTTTCTTTGTAATATTTTTGTGCAGGACATTTGTTTAGTGAAAGATTTGTGATTATATTCTATGTGTTGGGCTAGCGGTAAAATGAGCCAAACTTGCAACGATGCTGTGGTGTATAATGTATAGTTCTACAAAAGCTGAGAAACCCATACTATCGGTTGACATGCTGGAGGGACACGTACGCAAGCTATAAACAGAACTGACGCCATCTGTATCCAGTATAATCAATTGATTACTTTTTGTTTATATGTACGTTTTTTGGCCAGTCAAAACCACTGGAAAAATAAGAAGCATCATGAATATTCATATAGCACTGTCACACTTTTTCATTAGAAGTTCTCACGGTTCCCGCGCCTATACCCATCTCATTTTCCGCTGCTGTTTTTTTGCATCTGTCTCGTTTTCGCGTTCGCGTGTGTTCACATTAAGAAGGTGGCCGGCCAAAACCGCCAAAAGATTGAAATAGCATTATAGCGCGATTATATATATTGTAAACGTATGGAACGATTGATGTGAGTTTTGCTTAGTGCCTATTACGCTTCAGGAAGCGCGCAGAAAAGTAAAGTCTGCTAAAGTAAGGTAACGGTTTGTAGCACAGTCCATTGCGGGACTTTTCTATGAAGTGTGCAGGGTCCGGAGAGGCGCACGGAACGCCCGTTCCAAAACGTATGTGTATAGCCTGCTATTGAGTTTTACAGGTTTTAAATTAATTCACAGGGCGCCTTAACAGACGCCTAGGTAGTGATCACTGTAAATAATAATATTTGGATGATTTGTATAATGCCGTTTTTGTGTAAAATCACCTCAAGGGTGCTGTGTTATGCGTTTTATATTATCATCGCTTTGGCGCCTTGGAAAGATGGAGTCTGGAATGGAGTGCTCCAATTGCGCCTGCATTGGACCGTCCCTGACAGTATCAATTGTAGCCATGTACACCCTATTTCCATACCAGCCTTCAAGCTATTTGTTTTCCTATGAACCCAAATAATTACAGTGCTGTTGACATTGTGTGTACACATACCCTAAAGAATGAGGTTGCTGATTAAATTCCTGTTCTAAGAAAATATGCCCGCTTCCTCACAGGTTGGTAAGGAATCCATATAAATCAGATGCGGTAAGAAAGCATGATACCGAGAGTGCTCTGTTCCCCGTATTACTATTGGTGGCCACATATGGGTCGGAGCGGTGCGGGAGCGCTGTTGCGTATTTCCAATTTCCGCATTCTTGTCGTACGCGGGTGATGCTGATTTTATATTGACTCGTGAGAGAGTGGGCTATGTTTTAAAGTACCTATATTGCAAGCTCCTTGAACGGTTAATAATTATTTTCTAAAGTTCCTACCCATTTCCCTAAAATTATATATTGTTTTATTTTAGTGAATACGGCAATGTCAAACAGAACGCGACCGATGCATATGGACATTCCCGCCTTTCCTGCAGTGTCACAAGACTCCATAGAAACAGAGAACAGATTGCAGGAGATAAAAATGAGTGGCAATTTAACCATAGACGGAAAAAAGTACCCGCCTGACATTAGGGACCTGGAACAACTGGGGGAGTTGGGGAATGGCACATGCGGACATGTTGTCAAGATGTTGCACACACCTTCGCAAGCGGTTATTGCAGTTAAAGTAAGGATTATTTATGAAGATATTTCAATCTTTTCACAAGCATTGTTATTATTAAACAAAAACTCGTACATATTTATTATAAAATAGTTTATATCAATTTTCTACTCCTTTGAATAATTTTTCTTTGCTCAACAAGATTGAATTTAAATTTTTTTTTTACTTTCCACTTGGATTCTCCTAGTTCTCCATCTTGATTATCATTGTATATTTTCCACATCTTAAAATACAGTCGAAAGTAGACAAAAATGAGGGCGCTGCGATCATTTAAAATGTGTATGATATCACCAAGATAGCTCATAGGAAAATGATAGTAATTTAAAAAAAAAGCATAATGCTTTGAGTGCATACTTACTTTTACTTTAACCAGATATCAGTTGTTGTTCAGATATCAGTGGTATTCTCTGAAAGGAGATGATTCTACATCATATTGACGGCCTCCATGGTCGAGGGGTAAGGCTCTCGATTACGAATCCGGAGGTCGTGGGTTCAAATCCCGGCAGGCGCAAGTAAATTTTATTTAATTAATTTGTGCTGTTTCACAATGAATTCGTTTAAAAATAATATATAGTATATTTGACCACATTCCAGAGTGGAAGATACTCTCAGTATCGCCCTGGTGAAAGACCACTATTCAGAATTGAAACATTGCTTGAAATGGCTTTTAGCCGTGTTTGGTGACTAGATCTGAATAGCTGGGTATTTCTCCACCTCCCTCTTCCCCTCTCCAATACCTTTAACCTCACAACATTCCCCAATTGGGGATGCCATAGTCTCACTGGCTCCAGACGGTTGGGAGCAGTTGGGACTCTTGTGCGGTATCCTCTGCCTATCCGGGGCAACCGCTTAACCAACTTAGCTAATGAGACCAGTTCAATTTATGTCATCTTCATCGATATCATTTTCAAATTCAAGATTTGTTAATATTATTCTCCATTTTTAATCCCATATTATTGGCAGCTATGGATAGGCAGAGGACCTGGGTTCGAGTCCCAGATGCGACTGAAATCTTTTTATTTTCTGCCGTTTTTTCCATTTTCATGTTTCATTTGGGTTATGTTAATATTATTTTCTACAATGATTAAATATTAAAATGAGGTTTTTAAATCTCAATAAATGTAATTAATGATAATAATATTTATTTATTTGAAACACACATTATTTAACAACAACATTTGAGAAAGCTTTGACTGTCCAACTAGGAACAAATCCCATTTTAGGGCAATCAAATTGACAAGTTTAGTTCAAATTAAGTGCCATTATACAAAAATAGAAGGGAAAAAAGCTAGTATTGACATAGTATGGTAATATAATATATCTAGAAAAAGTATAATAATTAAGTATGAAGAGATTATGTATATGTGTTTGATAAGTACTGGTTGGTGCTATGAGGAAAAAAAAGTGTTTAAAATTGAGTACTAAAAAAAAGATCATATTATTGAGTAATATTGATAAGATTGAGTTATGTATCACTCAGCTTTATGAGCCATGAGAACATGAGGGAATACTTTACCTGGTGTAGGTTCCAAACCACCGACAGACTCAAGCCTAGTCTTACTCGCATAAAAATGATTTTTTCCTACTTTTCAATATGAATTTTCAATGTTCAGGTCCCGCGAGTGGTGCTTCTCTCACTTTCCCCGCTAGTCCATCGGATTCTTCCAGAATAAGTAATAATAATTTGTCGTTTTGCAGCAAATGCGACGCTCCGGCAACTCTGAGGAGAACAAGCGCATCCTCATGGACCTGGATGTGGTGCGGCGCTCGCACGGCTGCCCCTACATTGTGCGCTGCCTCGGCTGTTTCATCACCGAGGCCGACGTGTGGATCTGCATGGAGCTGATGGCCAGCTGCTTTGACAAGATCCTCAAGCGCCTCGGCGGGCCCGTGCCTGAAGACATCCTGGGGAAGGTTACCGTTGCGGTATGTTTCATTTGATTACATGACAAAACAGAATAGTTATTAATAAAGGTTACCTCGAGAGGGTTTCCTCTTGGGGTAAGAATAACCTCGTTGAATTTAATGATTCAAAGACCCAATCATGTCTGATTACGTTTAAAAGGGATCGAAATGACAATCTAGTCTCCTTAGCAAGTTAGAGTCAAGTTAGCCTCTCAGTAGCTGGGTGTACTATACAGGGCCACAGATACTTAAATAGTACACAACTTATGACCTCGTACAAATCAAAGGGGGCCCCACTCTAGAGTTTGGCACCCCTCTAGTTGGGAGCCCCATAATATCTGAAAAAAAAACCCTTGACTCTGCTGAAACGGGCGGTCCGTTTGATAGATTCCTCTATCTTAACAGACAGATTGCAATCTTTAGACCACAGTCCTCAGGTGGGAGTGTTGCCCTTGTTCTACCGGTATTTTAATGGAAGATTCTCTGAGGAACTATCGTCATTCATCCCTTCGACACCGGGGAACAGTAGGGAAACACACCAAACGCGCACCCAACATTTGTACACAGTTAACATTTGTCACATTGCCACATGAAAACGGGCCACTTTTATGACTCATTCTTGTGTAAAACAGCTCGGCTGTGGAACGATTTGTCGGCCTCTGTGTTTTCTCCCTCCTACAACATGGACCTCTTCAAGACTCATGTTCACTCCACCCTCTCCACAAAAAGACTGTCCACACAGCATCCTCATCCAGCACAGACTCCCTTGTGGAATTAATGTAAAATAAAAAGTAAAGAAAAGGAACCAAGAACTAGCCTAATCAAATCCAACCTAACCTGTTCTTTTATCATATTCTGGTTTGTCATTCAAAAATGTTCCCAATGTCGCTCACCCGAACTACTGCAAGTCGCATGTACGTACAGCGGCATCCCTGCTTTGATATTCCGTGCGCTTTGATCGTAACTCACCGACACTCCGTCCGCTTCCATATCATGTTTTCAAGAGTTCTTCTAGTATTTTGTATAAGAAATATACACATTTATAAAAAAATTAAGTGATGTTTTCTTGTCCGCAGACTGTGAAAGCTCTTTCATATTTGAAAGACGTGCACGGCGTCATGCACCGCGACGTGAAGCCGTCCAATATCTTGGTGGACGTCCACGGCAGTATCAAGCTCTGCGACTTTGGCATCAGCGGCCGCCTTGTGGATTCCAAAGCCAAGACGCGGAGTGCGGGCTGCGCAGCGTACATGGCGGTGAGTCATCGATTATTCAATTGCCCCACCAGGCAGCTCCATATCCCTTCAGTCATTTATAGCCCCTCAAGAAAGCGTAGAAATGGTACTAAAATGTTTCATTAATATGGCAATACCGATTTTAGAACAAATTATAGGTGATTCAAATGTGAGGTTATATTCCTATTGAGAATGGACAGGAAGATTAACTTAATTTAATTTATTTTTTAGTTGCTAAAGATTCGTGTGTGTTCCATATGGCTTAAATGGCTTCAAAACCTACATTTCAAAAATACCAAAAAAAACCTTTCCATACAATTATTTTTGCTAAGCGTTAAAAAATAACAAGTTTGTATGTAAAATTTTCTTAGAAAATGATTTAGAATCATTTCCTTTTATTATTTACCATTAATTACTGAACACCGTTTGATGTTGATGAATGGAAAATATTCACTAGGACCATTTAGTATTGTTAAATTTTTGTGTACATTACCAGGGAACATTTCTCCCTTTTCCTGTGTCAACTGTAGTTTGAGGTGCTTAAATGTGGAGATAATTTTTATTTCAAAGAATTGTAAACTGTGTTTTATGTGCTACCGGAACTTGCTGGTGGCAATCTTATATTTAAGCCCGCTCACTAAGGTAATGGAGGGTATAAGATGGAATTTGGGCGGAGATGGGGGGGTTAATCACTTGGACCATTGTGCCTTTTTAATGTTACATTATTTTTCCTTTCATCTTGGTGTTAACATTTAAAACCATTTAAACAATCGCAGGCGACCCTCCATTTTTGTCTACAATTTCTTGACAGACTGTACTCTAATTCAGAAAGTGGTTTATTATTGGTACATATAATTATTGGTATTTGACATTATTTAATGTTTCGGGATATTTTTTGATGTTTTTGATCTTATTTGACAGTTTTACTTGTTATTTGACCTAATTTTACGATTTTAACCATTCCTACACATCAAAAATATGTACGACTTCTGTCACACGGGGGGCTTTTCAACTATAGAAGTATTGAGGCGCACGGGCGAAGCGCCCGCGTACAGGGCATGTATGGTGCGGTACAGGGGTGTGCTTCCCGCATCTAAAAGGTTAACTGTAAATTAACAATAATTGGATGATTTGTATAACGCTGTTTTTATGTAAAATCACCTCAAGGTCGCTGTATAAATATTACTCGCTAGGGTTTATCTTATTATGTACAAACAGATACAGAAACATACTCGAATTGACATTATTTGATGTTTTTTGGCGCTTTATGATGTGATTTGACGTTCTTGGTGTTATTTGACATTTTTTACATTACATATTTGAAGTTATTTGGTGTTTTTTTCTTGTCCCCCTTGATGTTTTTACGATTATTTGAATGAATGAACGAATATTCCCTTCCAGCCGGAGAGGATAGACCCGCCGGACCCGCAGAAGCCAGACTACGACATCAGGGCGGACGTGTGGTCACTGGGCATCTCCCTGGTGGAGTTGGCCACCGGAATCTTTCCCTACCGCGACTGCCAGAACGACTTCGAGGTGCTATCCAAGGTTATTGGGGAGGAGCCGCCTGTGCTGCCGGAGAATCAGGCCTTCTCCGCCGAGTTCAAGTCCTTTGTGGGGCAGTGGTGAGTTATCAGAATATTATTATCTTCAAATTTGAACAATATATATATATAATTCATAATATCATTTTGTAAACCACAAATGTTATTCAAAAATTTACCACCCTTTACGATTAACCCTTTTGTTTTACAAAAACTTTGTGATTCGTCAGTTTACCGTACTTCAGTTCGTCGAGCTTTCGTTAGCTGCCTATGCGACCTATTTACAACTAACAGAATTGAGGTTTTTTAATTTGAACCGTTTATATTCCAGCTTGACAAAGAACTATCACAACCGACCAAAGTACGGGCGCCTCTTGCAGCATGCATTCCTGCAGAAGGCCGAGTGCTCGGGTGTACGTGTGGACAGCTGGCTTGCCACCGTGCTGCCCCCGCCGCAGCGGTAGGTATGCATGCCGCCCTCCCACTTCTCCCTACACACCACAACACAACACACGTCTCTCTCTATCTCACTTAGCCAGACCGCAAGCAAAAGAAGGTGCGCAGACGCACGTCTCTTACCATGCGCATTAAAGATGTAATTTATTAGTAGTTTGCTAGTGGCTTGCCAAAAGAAGGCTAGTGCGCAGATTCACGTCTTTCGCTGTGTGCAGAAAGGATGCGATTCGCTAGCATTCGTTGGTAGCTCGTTCATAAAACTATCATCATAAGCCATAATATTTCAAATGAAACATGAAACCGAAAAAGACACAGAAAATAAAAAGGTATTAGTCGCATTTGAGGACCTCTGTCTTACCGGGACAACCTTTTTATATTCTGTGTCTTTTTCGGTTTCATGTTTCATTTGAAATTTGTTAATACATATTACCTTCTTCAATGATTAAATATTACAATGAGGTTTTTAAACTTCAATAAGTTATTCCAATAAATTGAATATAATATTTTTCACTGGAGTTCCTCATTGTTAAATGCGTACCAGCTATCTAGGTAACCCAAAAACAACCCAGTTAAATAAATACTAGATTTATACAGTGTAGGGAACCTATGAGGGCACATAAACACTGTGCTGCTTTTGCCGGAGTTTCGCTGATAACGAATACCAACTTAATTGCCACTCGTTGTACAGTCAGTTTTCAACATAAGACATAAGAATATTAAAATTAGATTGAATTATTTTCTGATGTGAACACCAGTAATGCGAACATGATCCATTCTTTTCCAAACCCTTGCCTATAAGCATTTTGTAATTACATAATAACAAGAAGTATTTGTTGGAAGTCTCAGATAAAGAATTAAAATTTCATCTTGTTCGTAGTCTGTCCAAAATATGTAGTTTTGTTTTGAGAAGTTTGTCTTTAAAGTTAACCCCATATAAGTACTCACCTACATAACATTTTGTTTCTGGTATAGTATTAGTTTGATGAAGTATTTATGTCTATTTGTAGACATAATGTGTTGTGTGTTTATAATTTGTTGTAGTTAAGTGATTGTTTTGTTTATGCCCCGAGTAAAAGTAGTAGACTAATTTAATAGATTTTTTTTTGTTATATTGTATGTCGACGGTTCCAACGTAAGGTGTCGAATTTGTAAAATTTCGATTTTTATTTTATTGTCTTAACTATCCAATAATAGTATGTATGCAGTGGCGTAGCGAGGGGGGGGCGGAAGGGTGGACCGCCCCGGGTGCCCCTATTAGGAGGGCGGCAAAATGTGCTTGTGCTATACTATACACAACCAGATTGATTAGATTTTGCTGCGCGTATGGTCCGAAAAGTCAAATTTTAAACTTAAATATACTATTTTGGTTTTGAAATAAATATTTTTCGCTCTTTCATATGATTCCTTTTTTCCACCAACACCAACATCATTATTTTGATGACTTCTCAAGGGCGGCAAATTATGATTCCGCCCCGGGCGACGATGGCCCACGCTACGCCACTGTATGTATGTACAATATATTTTTAGATGATACCAAAAAAAGTTAATTTTTAATTATTAATTATTTTTATTGAGATTTAAGAACCTCATCGTAATATTTAATAATTGAAGAAGATAATATTAACATAACCTAAATGAAAGATGAAACCGGACAAAAGGACAGAAACTAAAAATATTTCAGTCGCATCTGGGACTCGAACCCAGGTCCTCTGCCTATCCAGGGCAACGCTCAACCGACTTAGCTAATGAGACAAGTTCAATTTGTGTCATCTTCATCGATATCATATCTCAAATTCAAGATTTAAGGGACAAGAATATAGACCATCTTTAACTGTGCCATTTAAAATGCAGGAATGAAATTGGAGAATGATTGGTTATTGGCTGCGCATCACGGCCTATAGGGCCTAAAGCACACGTAAATGATTCATAGAACAGGCTCTACGCTCGACCAATTAAAACAATGACAAATTTTTAAAAAGTTCTGTCACAAAACTTTTCTGTACATTTTTTGATGATCGTTCAGTGCACACTTCGGCGCCCTAGAGACCTAGAGACGAGTTGTAATGTTATTAACACAATAGAAAACATAATTATTCCATATTATGGGACATTGGTAATTTTTAAATGATTTAGGGAATTGTTTTGGCTCCCTTTTAAAGATTGCGCCTATTTTTTTTGCACAGTATGAACATATGGCAGATCCGTCTCTGTCTACCAATAGTAATATTTCAAGAATATACCCTTTTCCCGCAAAATATGACATTGCTTAAATATTTACTTGTAAATATTGACTTTGCTGCGTTTACCGACCACCGGTGGCCTCTCAGATTACGATTTACAAATGAATATTTCGAAATAATACAATATTTATTTAATACAATTATTGCTTGAATAGTCAAGCGTAAATTGAAATTAAAAGTGCAGCACGCTATCTGTCAGATTTTGAGATACGCAGTTAAATTCGTAAATAAAACGGTAAAAAAACCGAACACTTAACGTTTTTTAAATGCGTTAGTAAAAGGGATGACGAATTAATAAAAAAATTTCGAACTCACAAAACAAAGTATTTATTTTTCCAATGTGCAAAATAAACACTGGAACTGGAATCTGTTGTGATTTGAGAATATATTCCAATAAAATTAATATTTTTGTAAAAGTGAATAACTAGAAACTCGTTTTAAATTTGTGTAAAGGCAATGGTTTAACCCCACTGGCGAATACTCGCCGAACTTAACTAATAACTTAACAGCTGGGGGTGGCGCTGGTACTTAGTGTGGGTGTATTGCTGCATCATTTGCACAGTATAAACTGAGTGAGATAGAGTGACTGCTGAGTTTCGCCCCGCTACCGTATTGCGGCGTGGTGGGTTGCAATGGTGGTTTACCTCATAAACTCACTTTATATCCAGGTAATCTGGTTTTGGTTTCTAGTGATAATTTCAGGTAGGGTCGGTATGTAAAACTAACGTAAAACCGGGGGCCGAAATTTTTTAAGAACATAAATTGTGAGATAAATTTGTATGGAATAAATTGGGACTTGGGCTTTTTGGTGTAAAAAGGGAGAAATTGTGAAATAGGGGTGACGTAAAACCGAAGTTTTACTATGTGCATTTTTATGATGTTCATAAATAACAGGCAGTATCTTAGCGTCTCTGTAAAAGGTTACAACGCGAGGGCCTGAAGACTTTTACAATCTTTCAGCCAAAGTAAGAGAAATGGAGAGTGGCAGCTTGACACAATAAGTTTAGTTTTCATTTTATTTACACCCTGCTTTGCCAAAGTTTCATCACAAAAACTGTATAATTTTCAAGCATTTTTTACCATACCGAGAGTCTTTGAGTGTAGTCTACAGGTTTTCTGATTTATAGTTAAGATTTACTCGTCTCAGAGTAGACATTAAGGCGATATTAAATTAATAAAAATGAAAAAAATGATTATCCCTCTGTTTGTCTGCAAGGAAATATATATTTTTTTCTTTTCGAATCCTGCTGTTAGGTCTGTTGATTTGCCCCTAAAATCAATGTACAAATATTATGGTTTGATTAAGTGGACTGTAGAGAAAGGCTTAAAAAGAAATTTTTCTCTTATCATAATAAATTAATATAATTAACCAAATAATTGTTAAGGTGATAATTCTTCCACAGATTGGAGACTCCACCCGTCACACGCCGCATCACCCACCCCGAGGATAGCAGCCCCCTCAGCCACCATCCCCCGCACACCATTCTGCCTCCGGCCATGTTCAACGGCTCTAGCCATCAGCCTCCAGCCCTCAGCAGCCCCCTACATCCCCCCACCAGCAATGGACTCAGTCTACCCATCGGATCTAATCACCCCGCTGGACTGAATCTCCCAATCGGAACGAATCACCCCATTGGACTAAATCTGCCAATCGGCCTGAATTTACCCATTGGCTTGAATCTTCCGGTCAGCCCGAGCCGCTCGGTCGGTTTAAGCCTCCCGATTGGCGTGAATCTCCCAATCAACCCCGTCGACAACGAATCGAAAAACTTTTTCAAAAGTAACGAATCCCCGAAACTATCGCCTGAATCAGAGCATTCCTCCAGCTTCCGCGACTCCAAGAAATCCAGCCAGGAGTCACCCGACCAGAGCTTGTCTGAATCGAGCAAAGCTTCGTGCATCTCTACGTCCGCCCGCGATCCAAACTTAGTTCTAAGAGATAGTAGTTTAGTTAATAGGATATCGTCACCGATCGATGATTGCGAAAGCAGTTCTTTCAGCTCCATGACCGCTGAAGGAGACTCTGTAAGAGACGTCGCCATGATGTCTATTGAGAATCTCAACTTTGTCCCACCTAAACAGATCCAAGACATTGAAAACACGAGGATACAAAGCCCGCCGCTTGAAAAAACTGTCTTGAGAATACAGAGGAACCCAACTCCAGAGTATTACACGTCAAATGGATCTAGCGTCAATGGCCCTGTGAGAGGACAGAACTATAATTACAACAATACTCCCGCTTCGGATAACTCTCCCAATGAATATAACCTCCAGCACCGCGTACGATCTTTAAGTAACACAATGGTGTACGGAAACAACGCCGGCGAACGAAATCCTCCGCCGAGATTTGTGACCGGTTCGCCGAACTCGAAAAACTATTTCGCGAATCTCGAGATTAGGAATCAGCCGTTCTCCGGCGGAGGGCCGTCGAGTTTTGACAGTTATACGAATCAATCGCATGGGCACCGCAGCCATGATTCCGGCGATTATCAATCTGGATCGTATCATGCCCAGGGTTCTCCGGACATGGCGAGACGGCAGGCATTCTTCTCACCGAGCCGAACAAACAAACCGCCGCCTCCGATGCCGCAGAACTACGAGTATGTGAATCATCCGAGAGATGCGCACGCTAATGTCGTGTCGCCGCCGAACTTCGTGCTCGGACGAGACGGTTACGACAATCTCCCGGGAGACAGTTGTAACAGAGAAAATCAACAGCAACAGAGATTCTCACCGAACTTCAGGACAGATGCTCCTACGAATTATTTCACGTCCACGTCTGTTTGTACGATGTCGAGGTTCGGACTTGTCCCTGTGCAGCAGAGGATGACCCCCATGGGCGGGGGGTACCACCAGAACCCCGGCGGCAGTTGTTCACAGCCGGCAAGTCTTGAAGCGTACGGAGAGACGAGACACTACCCCGCCTACGTGCACGCGAGGTACTTGATTTTTATTCGATTTGCTAGTGTAAGTTAGCTGCACAAGTCGTAGAGTCTTTAAACTATGGCATCCACCTTTTAGGGAATGCTTTGAAACTGAAGGAAAAGTCTAAGAATATGTTTGAGAAGTAGTACCATGTTAATCGGATTTCCTGCAATGTTTTTTATTCTGAATGATATTCTCTTACCGGAGAGATACTAAAAGTATCTTTCTGTGTGTGAAACCTGTTTAAAACTTTTTTTTTATCCTGCGGGGTTTGAACCCTCGACCTGTGGGTCCAGAGCAAAAGAGGTTGCTATTCTCCCACAAAGGTCATCAAATAATAAATCCGGGCAATCCTGAGCAATCAGACATTAATAAACTAACAAATGATCCTAACATAACGCTAATTAATAAAGTAAGGAAAATCATTTATTCACGAAACCTAAATAATATAATTCCTTAAAATATTTCAGAGAGTTACCAAACACATTTGAATTCATTGATTAGAGATAGCATTCACGTCATTATAAAACAATTTAAAAAAAAAACTGGGGAAAACAGCTTTCAACTGTAAGTACCTCACAGAATAGAGAATTTTTAATTATCACAATTATTTTCAAAGTAAATCAGTTTTACCGGTAATAAATCATTTTAAAAACCGTCCAAATTAAAATTGGGCTGGATTAAATAAAATCTTATAAGTAAGTTTTCTCAATGTGGCCTAACCACAATGTGAACCCCGAACAGCTGTAACAAAAATTAAAAATAAATCAATAAATTACAGTTATTATTTTAATGGGCAAGGGAAGGAATGGAATGGAAGAGAAGAGAAGAGGAGGGTAGGAGATGGAGTACCGATCTTGTAAATTTATTGGTTGGCATTGTGATTTCAGACCTCCGGAGAAGAACTATAACCCGGCGCTGCGGTCGCCGCAGCCGGTGGCCCGGAGATCAGCCGTGGCCAACCGGGAGCGGGATGAGAGAGACCGGGAACGCTGGAGGACCGGGGAGCCCCAACACCACCACACACAGGTGAACTTAACCTATGACATAAATTTTTATGTTAAAATAATTCATTATAATTGTACTGTTCATGCAGTGTATGTGCAATGCCAAAAACCCTGTAAATGCGTTATCTATATATATATAAAAATCAATGTAAGTTTGTAACTTTGTTTGTTCTCGATGTTCTCGAAAATTACTTGACCGGTTTCGTTGAAAACAGCACAGTTTGTTCTTATTAGTGCCGGAAGGCTTAGAGAGTAGTTTGAATGAAATCCAGTATGTAAAACTGTTGCTATAACGTTTTAAAATTAATATGAAAAACATTGGACCCGCCATTTTTTATTTAGGTTAGCCCATAGATATAACACTGTGGTTAGCCACAGATTGCATATTCAAAAGAAGAAGGTTTTTTTGGGTAGAATATTTTCAAAATGGAAATCACAAGTAGGTGCCTACTTAAGAACTTTATGATTTATATATATTTTTAAAAAATAAACGTTTGGAATGAAATAAAATATTCAAATGAATGTTTCTTTATTTGGAGATAGTTACTTTCGCTGTCAAATCAATTATGGCATCCTAATGACAAACAAGAATTCACAATTTCATAACTTTATTCCAAAAAAAAATCCCGAGCAAGGCCGGGTACGTAACAGCTAGTAGGACCTAAAAACAGATCGATTTTTTGATCCACCGTATTTAGGAAGTGCGTAGCTCTCCTCACAGGTGAGGTAAGTTCATAAATAAGTTTGTGCAGTTCGCTCGACTGTATAGGAGGTTGTGATGACATCCTCGAGAGTGAGATTCTGGTACAAAGTTATTTATTTGAGCCAGAATCTCACTGTCAAATATGTTACCGTTGAGTATAGGAAAATAATATTTGAGTAGAGCAATAACTCTATGCGTCTCTAAGAAGTGGCCATACCCAAAATATCGATAGATGCGTACAGCCAATCGTCCGAGATACAAAAATAAAAATCTTAAAAATTTCTTATTAACTCTTTTAATGCACAAAATGGAAGTTCGTTTGTACGACACATCAAATATAGTAATGATATATTGATGAGGTCGATAGTTAAATGTTGAGGAGCTCTCAAGGTCACAGTCAAAGAGAATACTAAAAACATTAGCCTCCTGGCTGTCCAATCCTAGTCAATTATTTTCCGAGGTTTTTCGTTTAATACAACAATATGATATTATGTTGCATGAACAGGGTTTCATTTATCGACGGGGCTAATATACAACACTTTTCATTGGTTATTTTATAAGAGCGTTGAATTAATGTTGCGTGTTGTCCACCGTGTCCAGGTGCAAGGGAACACGAGTCCCATCGTCCTGCAGAGGTTCTACCACCAGCAGAGCCAGCGGAGGAGCAGACGAGACCTGAGGGACGGCAGTCCGAGGCAGAGAACGTAATTACTGTCTACTATTTTAATATACATAATGACTTTTATGTTTAGATCTGACGATTTCCACGGGAATTATTTTTTATAATAAATCATTAAAAATATGTCTAATCTATAGTGCGTTCTGTACTATATATACTTCATTAAAAAAAGTGCGATTAAGGAAACACATTTTTCATCTCCTTATGAAGGCCACAGGCTAATGGAGCCTCTACCACCAGCCCATAGAGTTTCTTGTTGCGTGAAGATGGAAAAATTTCACTAAAAATACTTCACCATGATGATGTTGATGGCCATTTGATATTCTTAATGCTAAGTTGGTTGGTGTTGTTTTCCAGTAGCGTCAGCAGAGAGGCGAGCGTGGGTCGCTCCCCAGAGCCGCCCCGGAGAGCGCACCGGGATCCGAGTAACGGTAGAACAGATGGTTCACGTAAGCATAATAACACCAGACTTCTTATTTCATTATGTATTTACTTCTTGTTGCATGTGAAAAGTCACAGAATGTAACTTGACTTCCACTATGCAAATGTAAGTCATTGACGCACATTTCAAATAAAGAATTAAAACAATTGTCTGCTAAAAAAATTTATACCTAGTCAGGCTTTTAATCACTTGTGATGAGAATCTTTTTTATATTTTTCTTAACACATCCATCAGTTCCAAGTTCTAGAAAGGACGACAGCTGAACATCTGTTCTTTTTTTATTGTATAATACTAATTACATACAATGGAAACTTGTACCCGCTAAGCCACTGCAAGTAGCTTGTTAGCAGGAGTTTAGTTCAACAATATATTATATAATACAACAATAAATAACAATCGTCATACAAATGTAGCGCAATAATAGAACAATATAGGTGTATACATGTTGTGATCAATGTACACAAGTTAGAAAAAATATTTTTTAAATATGAAAAACAGCATAACAGTTTTGTTATAGAGATACTAGACTTCAATTATATAATATCGATTTAAATAATATTATAAAAATATCAAAATATTGAGAAAAAATAAAATAAAACACTAGTACAGTTTTGTTACTGTTAGGATAGACTTAATATAATAGTAACACTTAAATAATTTGAAAGATACCCGCAGCTATCAAGGAGACCATTATATTTGTTCACTAGATACATATTTGATATTGGCAGTGTGAGTTTATTTTATAAAACCTTTAACTTGCCTCCAATATATGGATGCAGGTGATTATTTATTATACATATTTTTTTTTTTTTCTTTTCTTTTTTTTTTTAATAAATTGTATGTGCATATCTCATGTAATATGGCAGATTGGGTTTGCACCACCTACAAACTCCTGTTGGATTAAAAACTTGAATAAAAATAAATTAATAAATAGTGTTACAAATTAAAATCAAAAATATTTTCCCGAATGCATGGATATACGTTGTGTCAATTTTTTTAACTTTTGCATTCAGAAACGGCAGATATTTGAAAGTTGCGTCTTGCAAAGAAAATTAAATTTTTTCTATTTATTAAGGTGGCTATATATCCAAATTAAATGAGCTCTATGTACTTTTTTTGCCTATTGAGATGTTTCCAAGTGCCAATACAATTGATATGAGCTATTGCCTTGTGTTTAGCTCACCGAGATCAACAGTCTCTCCGCGAGCGTCTCGAACGAGAGAGAATACCCACAGAATCGCATTTACCAGAGAGGGACGGCCGCCAGACCTTCATGGACCGAGACAGACAACCGGACCTCATCAGACCCCACCACAGGTACGAGCGAGACGCCAGACCCTCCCAAGACCCGAGAGAAGGCGACAATCCAAATAGAGAAAGATTCGATCCGCGAACGAACCAGAATCAGAATCCCCGAAGAGAGAGAAGAGAGGAACAGAACGGAACGGAAAAAGACGATCAAAGTGATAATCTCTGCAGTCCGCGCGAAAGATTCGAAAATCGCATGCAGGAAAGGAAGAATAACAAGGAAGTCTATCATCACTCTAGAGAAAGGGAGAGGAGAGACGATCAGGCATCCCCGTCGAATGGAGACGTCCACAGGAGTAAGGAGGATGACAGCGTTCGACTTAGTCCCCAGGTGCTGAGGAAGCATGGGAAGAGTCACAAGGACAAGGAAGATCAAGGTATTGTGGCCCTTATTTCATCATTATTGTCATCCTTCATTTATTACAAATGGAAATGTTTAGTTTGATATCAACACTATTTCCTTTAACGTGTATAATAGGTATTTAAAGTGTTTCAAATTGAATAAAATACTTTTGGGGTGGGTGTTAGTCCAAATGTTGTAGGCGACAAAAAAAACGTGATTGTTTTTTCAGGTTAAGACAAATAAATAAAATGTAACTCGGAAGATCAAATATGTTTTTTGTCGCTTATAAGGTTCTTATACTTAAATTTCCTTCTCTCAAAAAAAAAGGAAATTACTGTGTACAAAGAATAAGAAAGTCTTCTTTCTGACTGAATCACAATCATTTTGTGTATGTTGCTTTCTAAAGACATTCAAGGTCTTCCTATAGATTCTCTCGCTGTGCTAAATTAATAATTGCACAATCTAATTGCAAATTCCTGCCATTTAAGTTTTGGGATTTTGTTAACAACCCTCAATAAGTAGATTTGTTTTTAGAATTTCCAAAAATTAAACATTTTTCACTTATATATGATGGCCGCAGGCTAATATGGCAGCTACCACCAGCGCATAGAGTTTAATGTTGCATGAAGACGGAACAATTTTTTTTAAAGGCTGCGCGGCCTGTTTCATCCAAAACTTAATTTTGGATTTAAGGTCAAAATACTCACCTTAACCAAATGGTATATTTTTTTTATTTAAAAATTTAGTAAATATCTAGTACGCATGAGCAGCATTTTATTTATTTTTGTTTTACATTATGAAATATCGGCCATTAGAGGAATTGATTTTTACCGATTTTGGAGGCATCTTTAATAATTATTTAGGGGCTAACAGTGATTTAAAAAAAATATTCACCCTGTCCACTTTAAAAATATAATGAAATATAATTTTAAAGTGGACATATAAATATATAAAAAAATAAAAATGAAAAAAATATTACAATGAGCATTATTATGGTGGACTTTAAATTAAATTAAAAATGACTAATTTTCGTTGGAACACAAATTTGCCACACATAATTTAAAATATCGACACCAAAAAACCTTTTTTTTTAAATGTTTTATTTTTATTTACGTTATCATATTTAAATAACAAATATGATATACATTTTTTTAAATACGATAAACCCGCAAATAATTTTCCAAGTTGCCTCTGAAATTATGAAAACTGATTTTTTTTAATGGCGTATACTTCAAAATTTTAAACAAAAATAAATAAAATACTTCTCATCCCCTACTAGATATTTACTAAACCTTTAATTTAAAAAAATATATCATTTAGTTTGGATGGGTATTTTGGCCTCCAATCCAAAATTAAGTTATGCATGAAACAGGCAGCGCAGCCGTTCCTCTTAAGGCCACCTCTTAGAGCCGACTGAAGTAATTCTCTACAATTTTGACCCGTTAATGAATGGACACAAAATAGGTGATATGTGTAAAAAAATGTTGCAAAGAGGAGGGTTATTGCTTTTAGGTTTTGCATTTATGATTACCAACGATTATTTGTCTCATGAAATCATTATTAGAAAACTACAAAATGTTCCTGTGTAAATATTTTGATACAAATGGCTTAATTATTCCACAATTACAATGGCCCCTAGTTGTTGTGTATTGGCGAAGGAAATGTAGATGTTGCGCACTTAACACTGTATGCCTCTTAGATGAATATTCTCTGCTTAGCTTTTGTACATAACACCTTTTGCTTTTAAGACTTCACAGGGTGACTTCATAATTTTGTCTGAGAGAAAAAAAAAAAATTTACTTTTATTCGATGCCGTAAGGTTCCTGTATTTTTACGATCGAAGCGTTACGTTGAACCTCTCAATCATTTTTTCAGTATTTTTTAATCATAATGTAATTATTTTGAGGTTATCCCGGTAGTGTAGTCACAAACTCTCTTAACGATATTGTGACGGAAAGCGTAGTGAGCAAGATTAAGAAAGGAACGCTTAGATGGTTTGGGCATGTAGAGCGAATGAACGAAGAGAGGAGTGTAAGGAGAATATATGACGCTAATATGAATGGAAGAAGAAGCCGGGGACGCCCGAGGAAGATATGGCACGATCAAGTGAATCAAATACTCGGGTCGGGCCATGTCAGAAGTCAGAATAACAAGAGAATGTATGAGGCATTGTATGAATGTGAATGAAGCAAGAAGTTTATGCCAAGATCGAGTTGTTTGGCGGTCCATCCTCTACGCCTAGCCTTCGGAGAAACGGCGTGATGGTTAGTTAGTTAGAGACGGAAATTTGATTAAAACATTCAAACATTGTACATATACGCAGTGTCGGCTCGTGACTTTTGTGTGAGCTAGAGTGGTAAGATTGAAAAATACGACATTATTGGTGTTGGTGGTTTTTTGAAAAATCAGTTTTTGTATGAAGATTTTTCAGTTAGGTGCGGCACTGCCCCGCCTATCACCTAAATTTTCATAAAAAAAATATCAAACACATTCTGGTAAAACAACATCAATAAAGTTGTATTTTTCAATCTTACCATTCTAGCTCACTCAAAAGTTACGAGCTACCACTGCCTATAGGTATCGTAAGAATGGAACACAGTACACCACAGATGCATTGCTTGCGTATAGCACGTTCCAGAGAAATTAAAAAAAAATCCTTATAAATGAAAAGAACACACTGTAAAACATGAAGAACTCTAATGTATAATATACACTTATGGTCCCCTTTTCGCTAAATAACAATAGGTAGATGCAAGTTGTCCACAACAAAAGTAGAGAGAATTTGTTCAAAAGATGGGGATTTTGTCTTTTTATTCATTTTGCATTTGAATACATCTCCACAAGTCTTTCTCAGTTCCCAGTGGCTATCCGAATAATGGGCTATTCGTGGTTCAGGAATGTTTGTCTGTCAGCAGTGCTCGAGGAAGGTTGGAATTGAAATTGTTGATGGCAACTGAATATGGTGAGAAATCGACTCTCCACTCCGATGTAAATTGACTCCTACCGACTGAGTTGGTATCGCGTCCGGTTCCCATTCAGGCATTGCGAGTTCAATTCCTCGGCTTACTGATTCCTACACTACACAAGCAACATTTTCCGCTTGTGATGGTAGTAGGAGATTTTCAAATATTGTATTGTTAAAAAAAAAGGTAATATATTATCAGTTTTCTCTCAACAAAAACTTTACGACTGAGAGCCGTTTCTTTATCATTTTATTATTAAGAGGAACGGCTGCTCGGCCTGTTTCGTACAAAACTTAATTTTAGATTTGAGGCCATAATACTCACTTAAAGCTAACGATCTTTTTTTTTCATCAAAAAGTGTAGTAAATATCTAGTACGGATTAGAAGTAATTTATTTATTTCTGTTTTACATTATGAAATATAGGCCATTAAAGGAATTGATTTTTCGCCATTTTAGAGACACTTAACAATTATTTGGGGGCTAACGGTGATGTAAAAAAAAAAAAGTTTTAGCCCGTCTGCTTTGAAAATATAATGAAATATAAAATAAAAAAATTAAAATAAGCGTTATGACGGACTTTAAATTAAATTAAAAACGACCAATTTACGTTGGAACACAAATTTGCCGTACATAATTTAAAATATCGACACGAAAAAACATTCTTTTTTTAAATGTGTCGTTTTAAATTTTTATTTACATAATCATATTTGCGTAGCAAGTATGAATAAATAAAATAAAAAAATACATCTAAAATTATGTTTTTTTTTAAAACTAAAATAAATAAAATACTTCTCATCCGTACTAGACATTTATTAAACCTTTAATTAAAAAAATATATATCATCCAGTTTGGACAGGTATTTTGGCCTCATCCAAAATTAAGTTATGTATGAAACAGGCAGCACAGCCGTTCCCCTTAAGGTTAAATGAAACGCGAAATGTGCTCGCAGATGGCGCTAATTTTAATATTTTAGAAAAAAAAACTTTTTTTTAGCACTTAATGCTTTTAAATGTTGAGATGAATTGTTTGTCGGCGGGTTGTACATACGGAATATGAAATAGAATAAATTCTTATTGTAAGTTTAAAGCTTAAATCCTTCAAGAAACTTAAAAAGTCCTGTATGTTGTTAGTTTTCCAATAATATATATATATAGTCTTTTTATAAATTTTTTGAAGGACTTGGACTTGAATCTATAGTTACAATTTATTCCATTTCATATTCCGTGTGTACACCTGCCAATAAATTTTTCATTTCAATATTTAAAAGCATTTTTTTTCAAAAATATTTTATCAGTGTCATCTATTACGTTTCGTTTAGCCTTAAGTAAAAAAAAAACTCTCAAACTGTGATTCTCGTCATGAAATTTACAGTCTCTAGGTCAACTAAAGCATTTTCAGTTCGCATTGTCATTTTCATTATGAATTTTTGAAATATTATTTTTACTGTAATTGTATGTATATTTCGATTATAAGTAAAAGTAGCCTTAACACTTGTGCGAAACTGGGTAGGTAAATTACTAGTTAATACTTTATACATAATTTTATAAAACCTGGCGGCTTATTCTGTTTCTTTTTAAGGAAAATTCCTTTTTCTTAGGCTTAGAGACTTCTTGCTTAACCGCCCCACCCATATGAAGAACGTATGTGATACGACCGCTATATTATCGTCCGAACGCAACGAGCCGTATCCCGTACGTTCAGGTACAAAAAAGGCTATACCTGAAACCCACAAAACATTTGTATACATCAAGTTTGTTCCTGCGTCATCGCATTTAGTATTTCGAGGTCAGCCGAAGCTAATTTTGTCTCTCCTATAGAAGTTACGTCACTAGTCACACATATTGTTATTGTGAAATCTAATGAAAAAAAACCCATGTTTTTTTTTTTTTTTACCTAGTTTTGAATAATAACCCAAAGGACGGACGGTTAATTGCGATTCCGATTACATATCAATGATAATATCTTTAAAAGAGTTTGTGGTTTAATTACACAGTATTATTAAAAATTATACTTGTATCACATACTTAACGCTTGTGGTTTATTATAATTTTTAGAATTTAAATCACTTTTATCTGACTTTTCGGACTTTTGGCGTAGGTACTTTACAAACATCGTGATTTCGTTAATTCGGTTAATTTAATAGCATTATTATGCGACAAATGACTCACTAATAATGTTTAAAGTCCACACTTACAGTAATATATATATTTTTAAAGAATGTTGTCCGCTGAATGACGGCTGTCATCCGACAGAACCGGAACCGCAGTTAACACAATTCGCTTCTGAAATATTTTACCTTTAAGAACTGAAATTTTTTTTAAAAAGTAAGTACCATTAATATAAAATAAATTAATAAAAGTAGAAATTAATAGTCATAAAATATGAGTGTTGACCTGTCCTATGTGAACCGCGCTTTATAAATGAGAGAGTGTCAAATGAACCAGAGACACTGCATGCATTTGTTTTGTATGAATGCATGAGCCGCGTTGTCAGCAGTCAACTTGTTAAGCAAGAAGTCGTTAAGCCTAAGGAAAAGGATAAGAAATTTTCCTTAAAAATCTCCAGAATAGGCCTCCGGAAGTGAAAAATATCAACATTTGAAGCCAAAACACAGAAACCTAGGCATGTATTTAAAAAAAAGCATTATTATGAAAACATTTTCACAGTTGTATCTTGTAGAATCACCATCACCACCCCATCTTGTAAAATGCTCTTCACGGTATAGGCTTCCAATGGAAATGTGATCTCCAATGCACCATTCTACGTTTCTCCACTTCAACATCTCAATATCTTATATTAGATAACAATCTATTACAATCATAGATAAGAAGAAGGGAGCTTGGCCGTGAACCTTATTAATATGAAACAGCACACACAAGGTGTGTCGCCAATTTTTTTCACCCATATTACTGAAAATTGCATCTACACAGGCACAGTGGCCTTTGTTTCTACTCAGACACCAAACACATAACTTTCATAGGTTGCGCCACTTTGATAGTTTGTGCAGTTTGGTCATAGTTGCCCTTCGATAGCATATCTCCCTTTGTTTCTCTATGATTGCAATACAGGATGGCCACCAAATGTAAAACCAAAATTTGACCTGAGGAATTAACAAGTTATTTTAAAAATCAATGGCTTCGTCCAGACACGTGAGTCCTTCCCAACGGGGCAAAATAAAGTACATAAATGGAACCATTTGTGACTATAACAGTATATTTTAATATTTTTATTAGTTAATCGTTGAAGAAGATAATATTAAGAAATCTAAATGAAACATGAACCGAAAAAAGGCACAGTAGATTAAAAGGAAACAGTCGTAACTGGGACTGGCTGCTCTGCCAATTATTTTCCATCATTTTTATCAATCTCATATTTCAATATAAGAATTATTAATATTAATCTCAATTAATTCGAGGTAAGACTAGAGGATCTGGGTTCGGGTCCCAGTTGCAACTGTTTCCATTTTATTTTCTGTTTCATGTTTCATTTGAGATTTGCTAATATTATAGTCTTCAATGATTAAATATTACAATAAGGTTTATGAGATTCAATAGTGACTTTCCAAGAGAGCAAAAAAAAATTAGCGAACATGTAATGCAATATATAAGAATCTGGCAAAAAAGCAGTTTAATGTCTCTCCTGGAAAGTTACTAAATGTGAGATACGCCTGTTTGCGTTGTGAGCGATGACTTGTTCTAGCTCATGCGTTGCACGCCTCTCGGAGTCTGGACGATGCTAATAAAAAATGTGTTTTGTGTGACCATCCCGTAGAAAGTGCTTACATGAATGTAAAATACGAATGGGAAACAGATGAGGTTGATTGTGATCACAGTTCTTGGTGGAAGTCGCCTTTGCACCCGCAGTTATGTCTGTATACCTAACATGAGTTTTTGTTTGCAAACCCCCGTCTAAATGCCATATCACGCACACCCGTTCACTACTTCAACAAATGGCCGCCCACACGCACGGACCGTGCCACAATAATACACTCGCTATATGCGTGGCTACTCTATGGGACACTGCCACTCTACACGGGCCTGCTTGTCTATGGATTTGTATCACCTTTTCTTCTTATTTGCTATCCGATGGTTTTATATCAATCTTTTTACTATATACAATAAATATTATCTCTATTTCTATTATTATTATTTATGCTGCACTTTCAAAAATATTTATATGGCAACCCCACAATTCGCCGCCTTATTTGAATGCTTACCACCATTTATCCACTTTTTTATATCACTGCTTGCTTTAATTGTTTGGTCTTGTGTTTGTTTGCATGCATCTTTTTAATTATGAAAAAAAATAATTTGTTTTTTTATCTTTGTCGTTACATATTTTGCACAATATGAATGCGTTCCTCTTTTTTACGATTCGATCAATATTTTTTTTTTACTTTGTGTGTTTGTAATTTGTTTTGTTTAAAATGATTTAAATCATTTGCCACATCTTTATTATTATTATTATTATCTTGAATGCACAACCGTAAAAATCACAAATTTTGCGCTGTAAATTTATCAATTTTGAAATGATTTTCACGCTGCCGACGTGTTTAAAATAAACAAAACAAATTGCGACTGCAAAAAATCAGGCTGGCTAAATTCGATAGCCGGCATCGTGAAAAGGAGGTTCACCTCGTATGTGAAATTGCATTTGGGCGGGTCAGGGAGCCACTTGGAGCGGAGCGGCGGGGTCCCAGGCGGCAGCGGGACGGGACCGGGACAGCACCATTCGGCGTCCCAGCGGGATCACAGCAGTGGCGGGCACTCGCGGACGTCCCGCTTCGGAGGGATCCCCCGGAGAGTGGCAGACTGCGACGACGGGCAGGACGGAAAGCGGGATGCGCATTATGTATCAGGATTAAGGTGAATATTGTTATTTTGCAAGAGTGATCTTACCCTCACTTTTGAGATACCCACGCAGTTTTAAACAATTGAAACAGAGAATATACCGAAACATCAAAGTTTCAATCTGGAGAAAAACAAAAGGTACGGAATTTTTCCAAAACTTAATACGTAGCATTAAATCAAACATAACACAACACCACTTATTATTATTATATAACCAATACACATACAATTCTACAACAAAAACACGTGATCACCTCAGCACAGGTTTTCCTAGTGAGGTGTTCACAAAATACTATAACATATAAATCATTTACAGTACATACATATCATTTTTACTTCACCCTATACTATCTAAATACAGTCGTACTTGGTCATAATGATCACGATTATAATGGGCAATCACCCAATGATATTTAAGTTCAGGCTTATTTTCATACAATCGTGTTGGCTGGTATAACGAGGAGGCTTCGCTGATATACCGTACAAATAATTTTGTCAACACAATTTCTGTATACAATGAAACTCTCTTAAGAAGTTTTCCAAGGGACCGGGATAAATTGATCATTTTTCAAATTTTGTCTTCAAGGTACCGAAAAAATCAATCTTCGTAAATGGGAACTTCTTAAGAGAGTTTTACTGTATATACATGGATCGTACAGCGCCCTTGATATGATTTTTCACAAAGACTGATCTATACAAATTATCCAATAATAATTTTTATTGTCGTTGGGTTTGAAAAAAAAAATTTATTGAAGTAAGTAATAACAGACAGAGGGTGGCGTCACGAGAGGACCGACTAAACTTGCTTATATAGGTTATTTTAAACGTATATACCTACTTACCCACCTCTGCTGTCAATATATTCGCCAATAATAATAATAATAATAATAATTGGATGATTTGTATAGTGCCGTTTTTGTGAAAAATCACCTCAAGGGTGCTTGCTGTATAATATCTTTTCTAAATATGTTACATTATTATATATATTACACAAATACACACTTTTGTGGATAAAATTTATAATCATTGATTGATTTAAAGATTTCGCTTTCATGTTTCTCAATTTCCTCGTCAAAACACTCATTTCGACTCGAATCAACTGGTTCGGGGCTTTAAAAAACAAAATCTCTAACTTATCCTCAGATCATAGAATTTATAGAGATATGCTGTGATCCATTATTGCTATGGGGCTTAGTGTCGCCTATTTTTTAACCAAAACTACTATATGCTCACGCGAAAGTGCCTGCCCCTTTCGACACCTAAACATCTTGTGTTTCAATTTCGTAGGCACTAATACTGAAACAAACTCCCTTGTGTACTCATTACGATAACAGCTCTACATTCAAATGAAATAAGATAGAACTGTCGCAACTACGAATTGACATTTATGCCGCCCCGCTCGCCGCCGCCTTATGCCACCACCTTTATCTGTTATTATTTTGAGAATTGTTTTTTTTTCAGATGTATCTATTTAAAAAGCGCCCTCGTTATAACAGCCAATGATTGTATGAAAATAAGCCTTAAGTAAAATATCATTGAGTAATTGCTCATTATAGCCGTGAACGCACTATTGCCGTGATCGTTATAACCAAGTTCGACTAGTTATTACAAAAATTTAAAAACTTAAATTTTTTTTTTGTATTATAAATTATTATAATATATATTTATATTGAAGTTACTGATGCAATAATACAACCATATTTGACATTCCATGAGTGAAAAATATCAGCAAGAATCCAGTACAGTATATTTTTTTATGTCATAGTCTCGCAATTGTAAGATTCGTTGACACCTCTTCCTGCTTCCTAGTGCTATTTACGAGGAAGGGGGTGAGGTTACCTTGGATCTAACAGCGGTAATTGTGACGTTAGATAATAAATTGGTGACAGGACAGACAGTAAAAAATATTTATGACTAACAATTCATACTTGCAGTGGTTAGTTAGTTAGTACAATAGTTGGTTACATTGCTCTAAATATTATTTTAATCATCCTGTCTGAAAGCTTTAAGCATATTGATGAGCGCAATGTATTTCCGTGTAGATACGGCGTACCGCAGCCCCCGCCTCGCCGCGCCACCGAGTCCTGGAGCCTGCCCGCCTCTCCACTACCCTCGCGCCCCTCCTAACCCCCGGGGAAGGTGGCCCCCGTGCGCACTCTCGTGCTCGTGTCCACCTGATGAGGAGCCACGCTCACCAGCCACCCGCAGAACAGACAGTCACATCTAACAGAAACAAAGGAGATGGACCATAAACAATTATCGTTCACCTATATATACTACTGCAAATCACTTGTACAAATGCGTCACAGTCTGTACAAGCTCGTACAAGAGACTATGAACCCGTTTAAACTGATACAAGTGACTATGAACCTGCTCGAATGAGCACCGACGGTTGATAAAGACACTTTTGTTTGTGTCTAAAATCAACACACGTTTGCTCCCGTGACGAACTGCGGATACTTACTAAACCATAGATAATAAAAACAAGGGAGTTGTGCCATGGACCATTATCAGTACAAAACTGCCCGCACAAAAGTGTTGCCAACATCGTTTACCTGTACTACCGCAAGTCACATCTACACACAGCGACGCCGTACCTTTGTTTTTACCTACAACTCACCAAACGCATAGCCGCTTTTGATAGTCTGTGCAGTTTGGCTGTCGTAGCTCGGCGACGGTCGGCACGCTTCCGCACGGTGTCTCCCTCTGTTCCTATTATCTATGGACAGTGACGTCTGATCAGCACACGGTAGCACCGATTAAAAGGAATTGGACGTGTCACTGAATGCGGTTGGAGCACTACGCATTCCCTTTCCTCGGTTTGTATTTTAAATTGTAACTTCGCAGGGGTTCATTGAATTTTTCCATCTGAGCAAATACACATTATATAAAATTTGTGCACAGACATAAAAAGCTTTCAAATCATTTTAATAAAGTGAACAGACAATTAAAATATATTGTGAAATAAAAATAAAATGTACCGCACTTAATAATTATTGTTAAATTCTAAATTACTAGTGAAAATTATTTAAGCTTTGGACATAATGTTAAAAAGTTAATTTGTACACATTAACTACACGCAGTGGTCCGGGGGTGTAATGCGGTAACTTCGGTAGGTGATTCTATGTGATCATACCATTGTTTTTTCGTATACAATACAAACAGTCTGTAGCATGAGGTCGACCTTACCCTGTAAATACGCCGGAAGTAAAGAGCGGCAACGTTGCACATCTGTGTCTGATCTGAACCCATGAAAACCGCACACAAAAAAAGTACTTTAAAAATGAATCTTCGATATGTCAAAATGTTGGAATTTCGATAAAAGAAGAAGTTTAGAATCATCTTCTGAAGTTACTGCACTTTACCCCCGGACACCTTGTAGGATATAGAATACTTAAGAAAGTCTGGTATGTATGTTAAACAGACTACAACATTACCAGGTGCTTGGCGTGCCAGCTTCATAGTGCCGACGTCATTCTGTCATTTAAAAATATTTGCCTCTGTGCCTAGTTAATTAAAGTCATTATTATTATCAAATACTCTTAAATTATAACGCTTCCAGCTCCTGACATTTGATGGCAACATGCAACACTAGCTCCATCTAGCGGCACGAGTTGTACGAATATTTTTTTTTTCATAGATTTTAATAGATTTTCTGTAATATATATTCTTAATAAATTATAGAAATCGAACATTAAAAAAAAAATATTATGTTACCTACATATGATTTTACTCCTTTTTTTCTCTTTAATACATATTTATTTAAAAGAGGATTGTGTTAACATTAAAAGCCTCGCTGGTCGCGCACTGCTGAAATTATTTAGAAAGAGAATAAAATATTTATTACAATAGCAATGCAGTCTGAAAGTGCTATAGCTAGAGGCCCTAGTGTAGCATGTTGCCAGTATTTTGACGTCTATGATATTTGATTACCCCGTAGCTTTGTAAAAATACTATGATTATTGATTGACTAATCATAATCGTGAAAACAAGAATGATGGTTACATCACAATTTAAAAGCAAAATGGCAAGAATCAGTGGCTTCTGTTTTGTTGTTCCCCCGAGCTGCCATAAGATACCCCACGTGTTATCTCGCATTGTGTTGCCATATGAATGAATCTAAAATATTGTTTAAAGAAGGCAGTAGTGATTATTATCTGAGCTAGTAGTATCATTGATTCATTGAACTACGATTGGCCCAAATATTGATCCTTTCACCGCGTTCACATTTTAACTTATACAGTGAAACTCGCTTAAGAAGTTCCCACTTAAGAAATTTTCATGCTCAACACATTCATTGCTGACACCGCGCGTCACGCGTTGACAGTAATTTGACCGGCATGCGCGCAACGCGCCTCGCCTGTTGCTCCGTCTGTTCCATTTCCGGTCTAAAACAGACGCAGCCATGTGGTTTTGAGTCGTTTCTAGCCTCAGCGCTACTAGCGCGACTTAAATTTAAATTAAAAATGACCAATTTACATTGGAACACAAATTTGCCGTACGTAATTTAACATATCAACCCGAAAAAACTGTTTGTTTTTTTTTTATTTTATGTAATCATATTTACATGGCAAATATGACAATTTAAAAAAAAAAAGTACCATAAACCCGCAAATAATTTTCGAAATTGCCTCTAACATCACGAAAAATTGATTTCTGCCAAACAAAAATAAATAAAATCCATAGTAGATATTTACTATACCTTTAATATAAAAAAATGATTATTTACTTTGGGTGGGTATTTTGGCCTCAAATCCAAAATTAAGTTTTTTGTAAAACAGGGGCGCAGGCGTTTCTTTTAAGAGAGTTTCACTGTAGTTAAAAAAAACGTGGTACAAAGAGGGTGTTACCGCTACTGCGCTCAGATTCATACTGTTTAGTTTAGTGTTAAATGTATGCAATATGATTCTGTTAGTCAACTCTGGAGTATTTAGTTCAATAGTATTACGGAATATTATCTGTGAACGAAGCTTGCGGACAATGTGATTGTAATTTTAGTTACACATTTTGTTTCTATTTATTATTTTACCTGAGCGAATTGTATCTTAAATAATAATATCGACTGTAAATAGGTAAAACTGTTTAAGCCACAAAATTAAAACTTTACAGGGGAGAGGGACGTCGGAGAGTTATTATTTATTATTTCAAAATAATAATAATATTATTGTGCAATATGATAAACATGGTGTTTTTAAAGAAAAAAAAAATTATTACTTTTTTTTTTTAAATTTTTATGGGCATAGCATTTATCAAAATATAATCAGAAATATTACACATTCCTGACCCTTCTACGCATGTTTTACAAAAACATTTAAAAAGTTGAATACCTTTAAAAAATGCTGTGAAGGTTTTTCTGTAACTTGTCGATTTGATAAATTAAAAAAAAAGTACAGTGTGTATTTTAATTTTTTCATGAACATTACGTAACTTTATTTATTTTTATTTTTTTTTTGTAATGCAGATTACAAATCTTTGGTTATGTTAATTTACAAAAACGCAACGATAAAGGATTAAAAATACTTTTCTCCACTTTAAAAATCATATTCGTATTTTAAATATTTTGTAAAACTTACAATGGGACGGTCAGAAAAAGTAATATTTCTGGTTATATTTTGATAAATGCTAAGCCTATGTAAATAAATAAAATATTTAATAAATATTTTTCTATTTAAAAACATTATGTTTATGGTATTGCATAATAATACTATCGTTATTTTGAATTAATAAATAATAACTCTCCGACGTCCCTCTCACCCTTAATTCATTTTTTTTATTTGATATCACGCAAGAGTCCCAGCTGCTCCCAACCGTCTGGAGCCAGTGAGACTATGGCATCCTCAATTGGGGTATGTTGTGAGGCTGAAGGTATTGAGGAGGGGAAGGAGATGGGAAGAGAAAGGTGGGGAAGTACTTGGCTATTCAGATCTGGTCATCAAACACGGCTAAAGCCATTTCAAGTGACTTTTCGATTCTGAATGGTGGTCTTTCTCCAGGGCGATACTGAAAGTATTTACCACTCTCGAAAGTGTCGCAAACATACTACATATATATTATTTTAAACTAATAAATTGTAAAATAACATAATATAATCAAATAAAATTTACTTGTACTCCCCGGGATTTGAATCCGTGACCTCCATATTCGTAGCCACGGATCGTAACCATTCAAACACAGACTGTCATGTATTTTGTCTCTTACCTTTTTAAAAAAATGATGGAATGGATTAGGGTAATAGTAGCTCAGTGGATTACAGCGCGGATCCCGAATGGAACATGAGGTCCTGGGTTCCAGTTGCTACCGTTATCTTTTTCGTTTCGTCCGTTTCATGCTTCATTTTGAGAGTTGTTAATATTATCTTCAATGATTAAAAATAAAGAATACTTCACTATTCGTAAAACTAATTTTAATTCTCGACTTATACGAGAGTGAGTGTTTTTTTTTTCCTGGAGTGATGCAAAATATAAGGTTTGACTCATTTCACTGATGGTTTAAAAAAACAACAACAAAAAAATGGTTTACTATGATAGTTTTTAGCATGAAAATTTACCCCCTTTCAACTAAAACGATTTTACCATATTGTCAATTGAAAATTATTCCATCTGACACTACTTGAAAATAACATTCCCAAAAATTGTGGCTTGAAGGGTTTTTTTTTACAGTCGATATGAAATGAAGCAAGACTTAATTTTTTTTTATACACATTCATATCCTTATGTTGAATATTATTTATTTATTTTACTATTAGGAAATGCATCCTTTGCGTAAGCCAATATCGGGAGTAAACAATATTCTTATTTTAATATTTTTTAATACTGCCTTTATCTGTGTTACTTGTACTGTTAAAGTTCACCAACCCAATTGATTCACCGGAAAGATAAGTTTTTTTTATTTTTATCCGACGCTTATTTTTTTACACTTTTGACCTCTGGCATTTTTATGTCTAGTTGTTTAAATTCCTGTCCTATTTGATGTTGTCGTCAAATCAACGTTCGGCGTCATGTTTGTTTTATTTTTACATTCTAACGGTTCCAGATAGCAGGGCTCGGTTGAATGCTGATAAATATTGTACCTGACGGCTTAATCGATGACTGATCACACAACGCAAATTAAAAATTGAGAAAACGCTGGTTCGTTCAAATGTAACAAAAAAATTATTCAAAACGGTGGTGATTTGTGACAATGACGTCGAATGTGACGGGAGTTCAAACACCCGGCCTTAAATGTTTAAGAATAATTACGGCGTTACGTGATGACCATTTGCATATCATACGCAGTTTGATAACGCCTTTGGCGATACAGCTGTTATACATCAAGTTAATTAAAACCTAATATGAAGGTAAGACATTTTATTAAATTAATATTATAGTTCGACTAAAAACAAGCGACCGTTCCCCTAGCATTGTCAGGAATGAAGCGAGAGGCGAGTGCGGTGTGGCACACCACTGATGAACACTAGTGAACTACATACCTTCTCTGCGCATGACAAGAGACATGCGTCTGCGCACCTTTTGCTTGTGGTCTAGCTATAATATTTTTGCTACAGAACAGTATTGATTTGTATATTATTGTATAATCATTTTGGGTATTGGATTTCTCATTGTTTTGTAGTATAAATGAATGCCATGTACATTTATGATTTGTGTGCCCCTGTGTAGAGTTCTGTTATTTTTCCCAATCTTTTTGTCCCTTGAAAAAATTGAGTGAAAATTGATGAATCTGTCGCACTTTGGCCAAAAGGCTCAATATTAACACTGTAAAATGACTTATTTTTCTCTTATTAACATAAATATTAGAAATCGATAAAAATAATTCTTATTTTTAATTCATGAATGCGTTTGGATGTCACACTTTTCAAACATAGAATCTATGACACAAAATTAGGTGGATTTTTCTACAAAATTTTTGTCTTTGTTTTTCTCATCCTTTAACGGTGTGTCTCAACAACATAGCAAATAATACAATGAGATGCCCTAACACACAAGGGGAAGAAACCAAAATTAGGTGGGCGAGGGGCAACCTTAGGCCTGTCACTGTCATTTGATTTGCGAATAAATGCATCCTGACAATATGCAGGCAACTCGCATTGCACTGCAAAGTGTTAGTATTTACTCTTTGAAAAGCAAATCCGCTAATGATCAACTCATCCTTTTTTCAAAAACCGAATATTTTATTGGAGTATTTAGTTTTCCCCTTTTTACAAATGTCTTAAATTTGCTTACCGCAGTCGAGATCACGTAAAAGAAACATGGACAGCATTGTTTTCGTGTCACTAAAACTGATAATGTATTATATAAAATATGAGTTTAAAATACAGTAAAAAACGCTTATCTATGCTGTGAAAATGGTAGGCAAATTTGGCTATATGGCAGTCTATTAATTCTGACATCAGTGGTCTCTACCTTATTTGCGCCATGCCCCACTTCAACATTTAAAAAATTTCCATGCGCCACCCTCCCTAAAGAATAAAAAAAATTTCAACGCCGATGGAAAAAGTGCCACCACATGTTTCATAAATTACGAATAATAAATAATAATGCAAACATGAATTAACTATAACCTCAATCTTTTGACATTTGCAGTAGTGTTGCCATCTTTTTTTTTTTAAAGTACGAATAATTTTTTTTTTACATTAATTAATGATTTGCGCATTGCCCCCCAAAACGTTCAACTTGCGCCCCATACTGAGAAACGTGGCTCTAAAAGGACACATTTTATTTATGTTAAAGACCAGTTTTATAAATGAACTACCAAATTTCTGTTATGTGATGAACCGTTATTCGTTAACGGACCGTTCCCATTCATTTTCACTGCTCGATTAAGAACTACATATTGTCTTTTTAATTAAAATAGTACACTGTTTCAAATTCGCGAACATCAGGCAACAAATGATGGCTGTCAAACGACCGGTAATCTGACGAACGTTTATAAAACAGCGAAATCGGGCGGTAGTCCAAATATCAGTTAAAAATGGCATCAAACGTTACTAACGGATTGTTACAAAACCGGCACTAACTAGGTGGTATAAGTTCAAAATCAAAACATTTTTTATAAAAATGAAATTTTTGATAGAATAATCCAAGCATCATTTTATTATTCACACTTTCACCCAATATTTTTGATAAATCGATAATGTCACTTTATAAAAATTTTTAGGCTTGCCTAAGCAAATTAAAAATTTCACTAAAATAATGCATCATGCTCACGACTTTTTGAATATCTTCGTTATAAATTTTTTAATATAAATAATGCTGACAATAATCTTTTCATCTAGGACAGAGTAGAAAATATATCAACGATCCCGACTAGACATGGTCAATATTCATTCGAAGTAGTGAATCGATTTTAATCTGATTCACCTATTCTTGAAAATTACTTCATTAAATTCATTCCTTTAATTTATAAAAAACAATCTAATAAAGTGAAGAAAACGGAGTATTTTTGGCATTGCATATTGCGCTAGTGTGTTTCGAAATGACATATTTAAAAATAAAATAAACACGAAAATAACAATCTTATTCAACTAGATAATTAATAATGTGAACAATGTATATACACCTCAATGTAGTAAATAATGGTTTCATTTTTAAAGACAATATTCCGAAACAAACAATGATGCACCCTACCGAGAACTGATTACTATGGAAATTCCCACACAATTAGTGGAACTGACGGCTTGGCCGCGCTGGGACTAATATAAACGGAATCGGCGCGGGCATTGAGGAATGAATTAGGAACTTCTGACTAGTGTCTCGCAGTGACTTGACTAACTTGCGCCCTGCGAACCTTTTATGGACAGATTCGATATCGACGAACCAGAGACGTAGTGACTACGACGTCACAACTGAATACATAATACATTTCGTAATTCCTTGAATTAGGAAATATGGACTGCGAAAGTTGTTGTGTGCTGCTCGGAATTACTGATTGGCTAACTAGAGGCGCTTGATGTACGGGTTTTTATGGATTGTGGTGTGAGATTCTATACATTAGATAGAGTCCTGCACACTGCACAATATCTCCGACGACGCCCATAGTATCTGCTCCGTAATTATGATGCCGCGCTTTAAAAAATCGTAAGGTTTGCATGGCCTAAAGGAATGATGAATTAATTCCGTGTTAAATTGAGGATCAGATCGACTGTGTCATGAGATTGACTTTTTTTTTTTTACATTAATACCGCACAAGAGTCTCAACTGCTCCCAACCATCTGGAGCTTCATAAATTTAATTCATTTATTCAATTTCGCCCATGTCTAGTCTCAACGCAAGGTGTTGAATCTCGAAAATTTCGATTTTAGTTTTACTGTCTGAAACTATTTAATTTATTCTATATTTTCAGATAATGCCAAAAAGTTAAATTTTCCTATAAATTCTCTATTTTAAAAATGAAATTGATTGAAACTGCACGATGCATCCGTCGTAGAAAGCCGAATCTAACTTTGTTTCCACTCTCCTGTAAACCTCGCAAAATGCAGATTCAACGCCTTATGTTGGACCATCGATGTGTTATCAAAAAATATGTCTTGTTTTCAAAAAATCTTATATGATCGATGTAGGATTCACAGATAGGCCATTCGCTACTACAGTGTCCAAATTAGTACTGTGAAGGCCTATCTCCAGATCAACACGCTTAACTTCGCAGTCGGTAGTTTTTTTATGATAGTTGTACAATAATGTAAAATGCAATTGTCAATCTAGCTAGTCCCCATAATGTATAGCCCAAACAAACGCTATTTGCATAATATAATATATGAACACATTCATTATAACTTGGGACCCTGTTTCGCATCACAAAAACAGGGACTCACCGGGATAAGATGCAAATCCGGGTTCTAATGATAACACTTTGATGCATATACATACATGATAAATTAAGTTTATATTTAACTGAATTTGCGCCGTGTAAAATTTAAAAATAAAAAACACTTCAAATAGCAACATTAGAAAAATGTTGTTTTTATTGCCGCCAAATTTTGAGGTTATGGCGTATAAACAGCTACTAACAAATTATTTATTATTATCACATAGAAAATTTTATAATCCCGAACAATACGTATGGAAATTGTTTATTCATCTCCCGATTGTATATATTAATATTAAATAGAGGAATTCACCTAATGTAATGCTCAAACTATGATTTGAAAGAAAAATTTATTGTATAAAAGCAAAAAAAAAAATTTCAAATCTTTAACTTGATGATTATTATAAAAATGTGAAATAAATGAAGTCTGAATGAGTGTGATTCTTTTATTTATTTTTTCCCTTTCTCCCAAACTCTTTTAGGATAAACGGATATACAGCGCTGGGTCGGCCAGAAGCTCATGTGCAACAGGCCAAATCTCTGAAGGGGCGCCGAAGTTAATAATAATAATAAAAATTGGATTACTTATATAGCGCCGTTTTTGTGAAAAATCACCTCGATGGCGCTGTACAAATCTTAATTCCTATTCTTTATCTAATTATGCACAAACAGATACAGAAAAACATACTTACCTGGCAGGTCGCTTCACATGAACACAGTTTTATTAGAAAATTAAAGTTTAGAGATGATATTTTTACAGTTGCTATTTTATCCTCCTTTTCTATTTTTCTATTGATGTTACATTTATTAGAAGATTGGTGGCACAAGAAGAGTTGGCATTTATTTGAAATACTTTTAATTTTTAGGACTGGAAAATATTTATAAATTGACCTTAAAAAGCGTAAGAAGCTTCTAATGGATATTACCATTTTTTATTTAATTTTTACACTTTTAGTTATTTACAGTGTTGCGGGCTGTGGACACATTTGCGCACTGATGTGTGAATTTTTTTAACTTTTTTTATAAGTGACTTTAGGTGAGCACCGACCGGCTAGCCTAGCTATGCAATTTACGGGTGAATTTCTTCAATTTATGGATATAATTGTCTGAAAAGATGAGTTTTAAGTTTAGTTCTGAATTCTGTCGAGTCTTTGATAATTCTTAAGTCATGCGGCAGTTCATTCCAGTCTTTAGGTCCTGATACTCCTAAAGCACGATCCCCGAATTTAGTATTAGGTGTGCGCTTTGGTTCCTGCAACCTCCCGATAGCTGATAACGCCGCTGACCTAAGGGTGGACTGCCTTGAATTGGTATTTTCGGGAATACACAGTTATTCCCTAAATCGTTTAAAAATTACACATAACGTAGGAAAATAAGGAACTCCAGTGAAAGATATAATGACTTTAAAAATATATATTCATTTAGATCAGCAAACGTGGATTCTGAATATATAACTTTTATTATTTATAATTATACCTAGAGTTTATAAATCGTTATTTAAAAGTGTATAAAAAATCTTCTTATCAAAACACCTTGTTATGTTGGTATCGTTGCATTTGGAACATCTGGCGTCATGTGTGCATTCTGTTTTTAGATTAGTTGGGATATTTTAATTTTTCAATTTTGTTTTGTATTTTAAATTTATATTTTTTCAGTTTCAACGAAATTTAAACTTCATTTGGGTGACTTTAAACTCTTTAATTGTTCAATATTAAAAAAAAAAAAAAAAACTGTTATTAAAAAAATAAATTAGACTATTCCATGAGCAAACCAATTATCAATGTGAATATTATGCTAATGTTAATGCTCAATACTATTATTATTCTTTGAGTTAAAGTTTCTAAAAAGGTACATAATTTTATTACTCATGTTTAGTTATGGTTTACCACGAATAGAGTATAAAATTATGTACGGTAAAGCTCATCCTTGTTTTGACATCTGACATTCCAACCTCAAAACCGACCGGCCATAGATTTGAAACGTTTTGGCGGTCTTTGAAAAATTGAAATTTTGATTTAGAAAAATAAACGGAATATCCTGGTATTTTAGATTGAACGTCATTATTGATAAATAATAATAAAATATCAATTGGATTGGATTTCCTTATTATGTCTTCTATCGCGCTGGCAATATTTCAGCTCTCCTTTATAGGCCTTCCACACGAGCAGGCGGTCCAATACTAAAAAAGTCATGGCGTCGAAAGGTTCGACCATCTGGTCGTCCTTTCCTAAAATTGGTGGCCTTGGGAAGGGGGAAACTTTAGGGCAGGACGACCGGATGGTGGAACCTTTCGACGCCATAGCTTTTTTAGTATTGGGCCGCCCGCTCGTGTGGAAGCCAACTTAGGTTAGTCTCTAGGGCGCCGAAGTGTGCACTGAACGATCGTCAAAAAATGTATAGAAACAGTTTTTTTTTTCACGAAATTTTTTTTACGAGTCGCATAATAGTCGGGAATAGAGTATTTTTTCATATGAATCATTTCCGTGTTCTTTGCGTCCAAATCACCGCGTTTCGCAGCCGACAATCAATCAGTAGGCTGCAGTTTAATTACAAACTGATTAGCTTTCCTGTCTACTTATTTTCAGATTTGACTTGCTTTCATGTTTTTCAAACGGCTATATATTTATCAAATATTGAAACCCCAATAAATTCTTGTATTTAAAGTACTTACGCAGTTTAGAATCCAGAAATAATAACAATTGAATGGCCGCAAATGAATGGTTAAAAAATACTTATCCGCATTTCAAAAGTGATTATGATAATATCAGTTAAAGTTAACCACTTAATAACAAATTTTACTTCTAAGTGAATACCGCTTCAACAATTGCTTACAAGGGTACTGTTTTTAAATTACGCTTTTTACAAAGCTCCAATATTTTACGTAGCATGCCGTCAAAACTTCACAGGTGAAACAAAACGTCAGATAGTATTTTATAGTAACTCAGCAGCGCTTTGCCGTAAGTAAATTTTATAGGTTATTTTATAAGACATAATATTTACTTAGGTCAGCGATTGATAATTGGTTGGCTAAAGTTAAATTAGCTTCAATTTAACACAAGGAAATTGATTCGCCTTTGATTCTGAACAGTTTTAACTCTTGTCAGTGCATTATTAATTACATCGGCATCTAAATACATGCATACGTCAAGCTACGTCTGAATAATATACGTTATACTTTGTACTCCGATACTTAAACTGCACACGATCGATCGCCCTGTGATTGACTGCATTTCTGACTTAAAGCATTCGCGATTTGCCGGATAAACCTTCAATACCCGAGGAAGGATCTATTTGTGTGCTCAATTTAGCTCCCAGATTTGGAAGACGTACGTAAAATTACATTTTTAACGAGTTTAGACAGAACAGTGATGCCCGAGTCTGATGGACTCAATATGTCTAACTTAAGCGGGTTTTATTGTGTTTTTATTTAATATTCATTTAAATTTTGTTTTAAGAAACACATTTTTTATTCCTTGCAATGAGAGTTGTGCAATTTTGAGTTTTTAATGAATTCGTGGTTAGTCTGTGTCTGTAGCACTTCTAATTAATAACCGATATTCTTATTCATTCAATATTGATTCATGGATAATATCCAAATAAATTTTTGATTTGTTTTGGGAGAATTTTATAGTTATTATGATAGTTAATAATAATAACAAACAAATTATAAAATACAATACCCTACAACTGTTTTTTATTCAAATGCTAAATTACATAATAAAACATACTGATTTGACTTATTGATATAAAAGATTGATCCGTTTTGTTTTGCTGGGTCATAGCGAAAGGGTGCAAAGGAGGTCTATGCGTTACCATTAAATGAGAAAATATTCATTCCTATATCCATAGTCTTAACGGGAATGCATATTTTTTTACACCTTAGAAGTCCGCTGAAAAATATTTTAATGTAAACATTTCAGAAATTAATCTCTAGATTTATAATTCACCAGACACAAAAAAAAAAAAAAACAGAAGAGGCGAATGATTTAAAAAATCAAATCAAAACCTGGCTCAAAGAAATCAAATAAGAGGAGTTATCCAGGATCTGGATTCGTAGGAGCTTAAAAACAATCAGTCTTTATATAAAACCTAGTCCGCCTCAGCACAGGAACCCCTAGTGAGGAGGTTTAAGAAAAACTTCGCGCAATTTCTGAAAAGGGATGCTGAAATAATTGCCTAAATCATTTAAATATTACCCATAATATGTGATAATTTATGTCTTCTACTGTGCTGGAAACATCTCAACTCGTCTCTATGCTAGTCTCTGGGGCACTGAAGTGTGCAATAAATGATTGTCAAAAAATGTATAGAAGTCATGGAATTTCTTTACGAATTGCATAATAGTTAGTCGGGCGTGTAGCCTGTTTTTCTATGAATCATTTTCGTGTGCTTTACGTCCGTATCATCGTGTTGCGCAGCCAACAACCTATCAGGAGGCTGGACTTAAGTTCCCAGCCGTGAAAGTACACAGTTAGAGATGGTCAATATTCCTGTCCCAGTGACTTTGCGGTCACTGAATTTAGGAACTGGTTTGAAGAAATGCTTTTGGTTGTTTTAATCATGCAGAACAAAGATAAAATATTATAAATGAAGCACAGTCAGTACTTACTGTACAGGGGACGAGATATCATGGAACCAGCCCTGCTAATAACTGTACTTGTGGAAGATCTCATGTATTATTTTATGCTTCATAAGCGAAAACTTCTGCTTATCAGAACACACCAATCAACAGAGCGGTTCAATTGTTTAACGATGCTGTGTTGACTGTTGATTTTTCTAATGTCACTTACAGACAGTTTATCGACCACCTTTTGGACACATGTTACAAAATAACGCAAAACTGCCCCATGACCTTTGCTATTTCCAATTATATATATATCGCAAAACTTATGTTTACTTGTTTATGTGTATTATACCATTTCTTTATATCTGTACTTTTTTATAATGTTGTAATTAATGTCTGTAAAAAATTGGTGAATAACCGTCTTATTGAGACCATGAAATGTTAACAGCAAATTATAAAGTAAAAAATATTTGGTTGCACAGATGGCTCAGAAGTTCAAGGCGTCCAACATCCTGCAGAGCGGGTACTTCCACTCTACCCTGCGCCTCTGGCAACAGAGGGACGTGGGCATCCAGCCTCATAATCTCATGCTCCCCATCTTCATCATGTAAGTCTTCACCTTCACTTTGTTCACTTGTTAGCAGCTAGTCCAAAGGTGAAGCAAGCGAGGTGAACTCGCCACAGAAGAATTGTTGGAGCTTCATAAAACCGGTGAGTAAGGCCCTATACCATTAAGGAAATGCTGTCTGATTGGACCAAAATTCAGAATATGGATGGAATTTAACTTTTTTCCTATGGTTTTTATAGGTTTTTAATTTAATTTTTTTATGGACATAGTATAAGAATAAAGTCACACTGTTCACAGTTCTTCTCACTGGGGTTTCCTGTTCTGAGGTGGCCTGCATTTTTTTGTACTAGTTTTCTTACATTGTCATGTTTGCAGTTGGTTATCACTCAGTTCTCTCAGCCATGTTTTGACTGTAGTCTATATACAGTATATACACGTCATTACTAGTAAGTTGATGGATGACGATGATATCGACAGGCAAAGACGAGCACTCAGTGTCAACTCAAATATGCTCAGTAGAAGATTTCGGCTTTGCATTCCACTTGTGAAAAAGACGGAAAAAAAAGAAACGGGCGGTCCGTTTGATAGATTCGCCTATCTTAACAAACGGATTCTTTGGAGCACAGACGTCAGGTGGGAATGCTGTCCTTGTTTTACCGGTATTTTAATGGAAGATGCTCTGAGAAACTAGCATCATTGATTCCTTCGGCACCGGTGCATAGTCGGGAAACACGCCAAACGCGCGCCCAACATTTGCACTCGGTTGGCATATGTCACATGAGAAGGGGTCGGTTCTACGACTCGTTCTTGTGTTCAACAGCTCGGCTGATCTGCCGGCCTCTGTGTTTCCTCCCTCCTACAACACGGGTCTCTTCAAGACCCGAGTTCACTCCTTCCTATCCTCTAAAAGACCCTCCACACAACATCCCCAAAGATGATATAGGCCTTGAGGGAAATTATTTCCCTCAGAGCCTCCTGTGTGGAGTTATTGTAAAAAAAAATGTGCCTGGTGAGTGTTTTTGTAATGATGTCAATGTGTGAGTTCCATCGGAGATTTTCATCAATTTCAATGCCAAGATATTTTATGCTTTTAGAGTGCATTTTAGTGGGACAGAGGCATGATAATCCTTGATTATGTCGATAGATTCCTTGGCATTTATGTAATTTGAGAGCAGAGTTATCAGTCCGCTGTTATAGAGAACATCAGTCATTTTGTTTTATTGACATTAAGTGTGAGGTTGACAGAGTCATATTCAGTTATTAACATTGTCGGTGTTTATTCCCTGACAGAGATGAGGATAACACCATGGAACTGATTCCGAGCATGCCCAACGTGTACCGCTACGGCATCAACCAGCTGGTGGAGGCGCTGCGACTCCTCGTGGACATGGGCCTAATGTCGGTGCTCCTCTTCTGCACCCCTGTCAACATCGAAAAGGTAACCCGCTAAATCTAATTGTCAACATTTCCATTTGATAGGTCATTCTTCATCATTCATAAGCATTTCCCGGCAGCTACGTGATAATCTAATGGAAGCGTTAATTGAAACTCCACACATATGTCAACGGTACCATATTCGTTTCAAGTCAACGCCAATAACTTGAATACGCCGAGGAAAAAATGTTGCACGTTAAAAGAAAATGATTTTTTGATGTTAAAATGCCGTTAAGATCATCTTTCCCAACCCATCTGCAAGGGAAGAAGGGTAGGGTGAATGTTGGGATATACCTGGATCAGTGGCGTAGCGAGGGGGGGGCGGAGTGGCGGACCGCCCCGGGCGCCCCAATTAGGAGGGTGGCAAAATTTGCTTGTGCTATACTATACACAACCAGATTGATGAGATTTTGGTGCGCGTAAGGTCCGAAAAGTCAAATTTTAAAGTTAAGTATTCTTAATCATTGAAGAAGATAATATTAACACATCCCAAATGAACCACGAAACCGAAAAAACAACAGAAATTAAAAAGATTTCAGTCGCTTCTGGGACTCGAACCCAGGACCCCTACCTATTCGGGGTAACCGCCTTAACTAACTAAGCTAATGAGACCAGTTCAATTTACGCCATTTACACCGATATCATACTTCAAGTATTCTATTTAGGTTTTGAAATAAATATTTTTCGCTCTTTCATATGATTCCTTTTTTCCACCAATGCCAACATCATTATTTTTATGATGTCACAAGGGTGGCAAATTATGATTCCGCCCGGAGGGACGATAGGCCCACGCTACGCCATTGACCTGGATAATCAATCAGATCTGGTCACCAAGCACCTGTGGCGTGCATTGCTCTATGAGCAATGGTGTGTGTAGTTTTTCAAATATAGATATGAAATGTGCTCATTTGGAAATAGCCACGAATGCGCCAGGAGTCCTCAATCAGCTCAAGTTTGTAAGGCTTGGACTTATGGATGGATTGATTTCATTCGAGAGGCTCTTGACTGGGATGGGTTATTGTTACTTGTTAGATTAAGAACACTGATACTATACTTGTGACGAATAATGCAACGGTCCAGCAAGGCTTTAATATCTCTACAGTAAAGGCTGTTGTCTACTGAGACTTTGTTGATAAAAGAGGAAGGTACAATGAATTGCATTATTTCGTTGCCGGCAACCCGGGGGTCCATTGGCATAAAATTTTAAACATTTACATGTACTTTACCCGTCTCACTAGATGATGTCTGTTCTGAGACGGGTAAAATTATTTGAGATGTGATTTGGTTGCGTTCGCACAGAATAATTTCTAATATAAAGGAGCAATCACATTCTGAATTCTGCTAAAAATATGTAAAAAAAAGAATAGCATTAAAAGTAAAAAAAATACTAATAATCAAATAATGTTCTTACTTAATCATTGTAGAAAGTAATATTAACATAACCTAAATGAAACATGAAAATGGAAAAAACGACAGAAGATTTCAGTCGCATCTGAGACTCGAACCCAGGACCTCTGCCCATCCGGGGCAACCGCTTAACCGGATGTTAATATTATTTTCTACAATGATTAAATATTAAAATTAGGTTTTTAAATCTCAATAAAAATAATTAATAATTAAAAAATTGAATATATTCTTTAGACTTTTATAAAAAGTCAATAGATGTCTCATATAAATAAAAAATCGGATATTAATCCGAGACACTGTCTAGTTTGCAATTGTGTTAGTTAAGAACTCTGTAATCATCATAAATATTGTTGCCAATAATATGGGGTTAAAAATGGAGAATAATATTAACAAATCTTAAATTTGAGATATGATATTGATGAAGATGACACAAATTAAACTGGTCTCATTAGCTAAGTTGGTTAAGCGGTTGCCCCGGATAGGCAGAGGTCCTGGGTTCGAATCCCTGATGCGACTGAAATTTTTTTATTTACTGTTTTTTTTCCGTTTTCATGTTTCATTTAGGTTATGTTAATGTTATTTTCTATAATGATTAAATATTTAAATGAGGTTTTTAAATCTCAATAAAAATAATGAATAATTAAAAATTGAATGTTCTTACTATTGAAACCGAACGAGTCATTTTATTATCATCGTCCGCTTGTTGTGGCCAACTCAATAAATAAGAAGAGCATAGAAGTTCCTTACCATATTCATGGTAAAAAATAATACATTTTGATCAGAAATTTATCTTTTTAAAAACTTTTTTTGTGGTTTGGTTTTTTTTAGGATAGGCACAGCTTTTCGGCTCTTATGGAGTGCACGCCACTACCAAACACGGCTATTACTGTTTAAAGCAAGTTCTTGATACTTAATGGTGGTCTTTCACGAGAGCCTTACTTCGAGTATCTACAACTGAATGTAACAAACTTCTTTTTTTTTCCGCAGGACGACCGAGGATCATTCGCCGACCATCCCGATAACCCTGTGATGCGAGCTCTGCCCCTGCTGCGGGAGAAGTTCCCCCACTTGGTGATCGCTTGCGACGTTTGCTTGTGCGCGTACACCTCTCACGGCCACTGCGGCGTGCTTAAGTCCGACGGGTCTATCGACCACCCGCCCTCCACCAGGAGGATCGCCGAGGTGGCCACCGCCTACGGGAGAGCCGGTGAGAACTAAGACTCATTCTTCTTAGCATCTTGTGAAGTTCCACTTCTTGAAGACGCACTGCTATGGAAAGTTTTAATATGCTGTCACCATTAGCTCCGCCACTTTGATAGCCCGATAGATTATAATGTGCTGTAATTGAAGCGTTGTCACAGCCGTTGTGCGTATATGATGGATAAATGGGGCCTAAAGGATTCCTAACTCTGTGAATGTGGACATATTCAAATAACAGAACACATTGTAGAAGAATGTCCCCTTCATCAGTTTTCCTATGGCACATCTGTGCTGAACCAACTGACTCCCGATGCCATCTGAATGGCTGGATAACCTCAGCATCCCACTATGACCTCCACCATACTAAGAAGAAAACGAACAACTGATGCGTTGGGCTGATGTGTTCAATGGTGTTCTGAGTTTTCAAACTATACCTATTTTCAGACATTTTGGGATGTATTTCATACAATTTAAGGATTGCAGTTTGAGGATTATTGTCTTTTGAAACCTTGCTTAAGTTAGCAACCTGCAAAGTGACATTTAAGACCTTTTTTAGTGCTGGCCCTGCTTTCTGCTTTCACATGGGGGAAATGTTCCACATAAAAACAGAATTGATTGTACATATATTATTTCAAAATTGTTTTTTTCAGGCGCTCACATTGTGGCTCCGTCAGACATGATGGATAATAGGATCAGCGCCATCAAAACCATGTTCCTGGAGCATAATCTTCACACTCAGGTAAACTATGTTTATAGCCAGGTGTTTCCCAACACTCCCCTCCTCATCTCCTCGAGCGATGGTTCTCATCAACTCCAATAAATTGAAGCCATCAGCGAGCCCCTAATGTCATATCTAATGTATACATCTATAATAAATTCAAAGACTAACTAAGCTTAAGAGCAAACGAAACGTGATATGCTCTGACAGATGGCGCTAATTTATATATTTTACAAAAACCGCTTTTAACACTTATGTGTTAGTTTTACAATAATATATTGTATTTTTATATGTTTCTCGAAGGACTTGAGCTTCGAACCTAATATAATAATTTATTCCATTTCGTATTCTGTGTTTACACCCGCCAACAAACTAACAATTCATTTCAATATTTAAAAGCATTACGTGCTAAAAGCATTTTGTCTAAAATATTTAAAATAGCACCATTTGTGAGCACATATTATGTTTCGTTTACTCTTAACCTCTGACGCGCCAGCGTGTTCGACTGGAAATGTAAAAAAAACATACTTTATTTTTGTGGGATTTTCGACCTTAAAAAAAATTCGTAGCTTACTAAATTAAACTACATTCGTTTGCCAACAAAATAATAAATCAGATATCAATTCTTGCTTTTTGTTTTTTGACACGCCACTCGTCTGGAATTTAAAACAGAATAACAACTGTCAATTGCATCACTTCTTTGATAATAATAATAATAATAATATTTTTATTGTAATTTAATTTAACTATAACTAAAAGACATGTATAATATAATAATGTAAGTGTACAGTGGTTTATAAAGTAAAATAGAAAATAATATAATAACAGTTAAGTTTCACATAACCCGCCTCACTAGGCTAGCCTGTGTTGAGGCAGTAATTTTTCAAATTATTTTATAATTTTAAAATACCTATGAATATATAAAGATATGCTTCGTAAATCATTGTATCAGTAATTTCGAATTTGGGTGAGTGCACCGATAAATGCCCTATCATTACTTTTAATCCAATTTTTTACATTGTGTTTGAATATTTTTTGTGAATCAGATTTTTTTATGCTATGATGCGCAGTTCATTTGGTTTTCTTCTGTAAAACATTCTAAATGTAAGCAAATAAGTGTTATAATATATATTTATGTTTGTATTTAATTTATATCATTAGAGAGATATTTTTTTTCTCTGAATACAAGTAACTATTCTGGGGAAACTACTAATGATAGATATACACAATTTAAACAAAAATATATAAACACATTATCCGGTAAGACGGAACAATTTATAATAATATCATTTTGCAATAAAACAAAAAAAACGATTTATCGTATTACTAGTAATAGACTCAGCTGGTGCACGACAGGCCGGCACGCAGATTTGCTCTCGGCACACGATGGGATGAATAGACCATATGAGCTCGGCGTTCCAAAGGTTAAAAGTCAGCACCCAAAAAGGTGTTGAACACCACTCTCTAAATTTTTTAATACAAGCAATACTAGTAATGATTTATCTATAAGTTCTCTTACGGGTAGTTAGAAAAATATTCTGTTCTGTGAATAAAATACTTGAACTGCATCATTTTGATTTCGTACCAAAATGTCTAAAAGAGGTGTAGTTTGAAAATCAGTGAAGGTCTTTTTTAACGTTTTGCCTAAAAATCTACTAAGTATTTAATATAGAACTTAAATTTATTTTCTTATTAAAAGAAAGACAACCTTTCCCAGGTTACGAATAACTTGACAATATTTGAAAATCTCCAACTACCATCACACTAAGCGGAAGATGTTGCTTGCGTCGTGATGGAGGACTTAGGACCGAGGAAATGAACTCACGATGCTTGGGTGGGACGCAGACATGATGCCAGCTCAGCCACTGACCGGTCAGCACTGTAAATGCTTATAGTTTAAGAACTTTCTTCACTGGAAACCTTTGAGATTTTCCTAACTACCTGTATAGATTTAACATTAAAATCATTTATAGTATTGCTTGCATTAGCAGACTACAACGTGTGTAATTTTTAGGTACTACCTTTAACTAGCGTTCAAAATTATTATATTATTTTTAAATGATTTTATTTTTTCTACAGGCTGTCATATAATATACTAATTAAAATTAATTAAGATTTATTTAATATCAACAATATAAATATACCATAAACAATAATTGCACGTCACAGTTAAATACAAGCATAAGAATATAGCACAAATAATTTTTAAAAGTAACTATTGAATGTGGCATTAGGTCATACAATGACATCAGAGAGTATATAAAGAATAAAAGTTCATGAAGGATATAAAAGTAATAGATATGTGTACATATAAAACATGTAAGTAGACTTAGGTTAAATTAATATTGATTGAAAAGATATGATAGTATAGTCTTCCGTGCAGTTGAATATATCCGCTACAACTATGTAATAAAAATAATAATAATAGTTAGTTTCTATAGCGCAGTTTTGTGAAGATTCACCCCAAGTGTGCTTTACTACTATCAGTGACATTACAAACAAAGATAGACACATTATAGATCTCTCAAAGTGACAAACAAAAGATATGCTAATTGTCGTACTTTGATTTAGATCAGATTACGCGTCACGTGAGGTCATGCACTATACAGGACGGATCGTGTGAAGGTTCCCGCGCTCCTCTCACCACGAGCTCTCTAAATGTTGTGACCAAACCGGAATGCCAATGTGAAATGATTAACAGATACCCCCGCTCAGTAGTTACGAAGCCCTGCCAGGGGTTAACCCCGGTCCTCATTTCCCCTCGCCTGGTAGGGGTCTGAATGTCTTCGATTAGCTCGATCCAATCTGTGCTCCTCTTGTTTTAATCGATGCCGATACCTTAGAATGACTGTTTTATACAATATTTAGGTTGAGTTTAACAGAGTTCGGCCAATAAAATAAAATAATAAATATCACAGGAAGACAGGCCGGACTCCTCTCAGTAAAAGGTAATAAAATAAAAAGGCAGCCAACAACTGCCTTTGACTTCGCTTCTCCTGGGACCTCCGTCTCTTCTCATCCCTGGATACCCGACCAAAGCAGTTTGCAAAATTATCAAAAGTCGAGGTTGTTTCACCTTGCAAAGGAACAATATTTGGAGACCCATAGCGAGCCCGACGCCCTGGACATCATGGCCACCACTACAAAGACTTGTCCAGCGCCCTATTTTACAGTCTATGTTCTGGACCCCGAAGTGTCTGGAACATGCACTATCTACAACCAAATTATTTCCATTACATGGCAAACACTAAAGCCAAGAAATAACATTTGTAAATTTCAATTTGTAAATACACACATATTAGCTATTATTATAAATACTTAATACAATAATATCGATTGTTTCCTGAAGATTTTAAACGCCATTGGAGTAAATTATATAGTGAATGTAGCAACACATAAGTACATATAAGAAGTATAACCTACTGGCAGTCGGTCATCTCATACAGGATTCCGTATACGTAAGCTTGGAGGAATAATATAATAAGGTGACCATTCGTATTGAATTTACCATTGCAGTTCTGGTTTTAGGGCCTCTGTCCTAGTTAGTCGTTGCCTCAAACCAGTACACTAAAAATTCACAGCTTTTTATTATTTTTTATATGAATACCCCACAAGAGTCCAACTGCTCCCAACCGTCTGGAGCCAGTGAGACTATGGCATCCCCAATTGGGGTATGTTGTGAGGCTGAAGATATTGGGGAGGGGAAGGAGAAGGGGAAGAGGAGGGTGGGGAAATACCCGGCTATTCAGATCTGGTCACCAAACACGGCTAAAAGCCATTTCAAGCAACGTTTCAATTCTGAATGGTGGTCTTTCACCAGGGTGATACTGAGAGTGTCTTCCACTCTGGGAACTCTGGGAACAGCTAAATTATTATCAATCGTCTTAAATTAGTTCCTAAAAATTGCACCATGCATTTTCTAAAAACGAGCCACTCGCAACATTAAATCAGCTATCATGGAATCCGAATTGGTTGCCACTCCCAAATATCATAAAACCGGAAAAAAAGTAATTTGTTCAGTTTATAAAATTCGGAATCCGCCAGTCACATGATAATATTTTTCATATTCTGAGAAAGTTATTTCTTTTTCAGAAACCCTTTTTTCGGAAATATGTTCTGGGGGCCAAGTCTGATTTTTTGCATCAGCTAGTGCAAGCTAAATCGGCCATAAACAACACATTAAGACAGTTTTCATAAACGCATGGTCATCTCTTGCGTTTGCGTTACGGATTTGTCTCTTAACGTAAATACGTGACCAATGTTTGAATTAAGAATTTACTGGAAACTTTAAAGTGTTAGTTACTCACCCTACATTTTATGTTAAATTTGTTAGACAATAATGTATCTATAAGTTTGTAATGTCATCGACTACGCTGTAATGTTTTACATCAGCTCCCTTGAGGTGATTTTTCACAAAAACAGCGCTATACAAATCATCCAAGTATTATTATTATATTGCATGTTTATATATATAATTATATAAACATAATTGTGACTAATTTCTGACTTAAACAAAAGTAATAAATGTTTTTGTACGCTTGACTTGTTCTTTTGTTCATGGCACGTTCTAAAACAATAAATATGGAATGCTTGAGTTTGCTTCAAAGCAATCAACCAACGAATCGTATGTACTCACACTTACTACATGACTTTGAATAATTTCAACATCCTTTTAAAAAATCTATTTTCTTACTGAATAATTACTTTTAGGTTAGGTTATTAGGTTATTTAGTGTAGAGCGCACTTAAGGCAGATACCATAGAAATACATAATATGCCCAGCTTCTGACATTTTCCATATATTGAGATGGCAACATGTTACACTAGCGCCTCAAGCGGCCCGGGATGTACGAATTGGAGATAGACAGATTCATGCGAATTAGTGAATTGATTCAGTCTGATCCACCTAGTCTTTAGAAGTTATTAATTTAATTCATTACTTTAATTCATTAAAAAAATCTAATATTAAAAAATATATTAATAATTGAAAACGGGGGATTTTTCCCATTGCAAATTGTGCTTGTGTTGAAAATAACATATTAAAAAATAAAATAAACACAATAATAATTTTACTCAACCAAAATGTGTATACACCTCAATGTAGTAAATATAGGTTTCGTTTTTAAAGACAGTATTATGAGTCAAACGAAGATGATAGCAGAAGGTAGTACCTTTTCAGACATAGTAGATATGTTCAACTGCACGGAATATAAATACAAAAAGACGATTATTGCGTACATCCTCAACAATTATTAATAAGATATGTGTCTAGAGTATAAGTATCAGTGAATGTGAGGTGTATTTTGTATATTCGCCTCTGTTGCTAATTATTTAGAATGGTGCTTACACAATGTTATTGCTGAATTTGTTTGCGAGACAAATTGAATATTTAGTTGTTGTATTTTGTGAAGACTATCTATTTTACTACCTACTGTGATGTGTTTTGCTCCTGTGTCACTATTGTAATTTGAATTTTTATAACAAAATATGTTAAAGCTCATATAAGGCGTATACAATATAATAAATAATGTCCAGATAAAATCTCAATCAAGTCACCCCCTTTCTTTTAATGTTTGTAATTTTAATTCCTTGAGTCCATCTTCATTGTGCGGGTCTTTCAAAGCTCTTGGTATTTTTGTGAATCGTCTCTGTACTCTCTCTATTAGATCTACATATATCCTTTGCAAAATATGGGCTCCATATTTGGAAAGCATATTTCAGGAGAGGTAGCACATATGTTTTGTGTATTTTTGTCGAGTGCTAAATCAAAGAAGGCTTTCCCGATTAAGTATGTTATTAAATTTGCTCTTTTGACGATCCCAGTGATTCATGGTTTCCATTTCATGTGTCGTGATATGGTAACTCCTAGGTCTTGTTGTAGCGTCATTGCTTTTAGAGGTGTTCTATTAAGTTTGTATGCAAGCTTAGGATTAAATTTTGCAATTTGTAGGTTTAGGTTAGGATAGATATGTTCTATTTTGTCAGCTACATTTGAATGTTTTTGTTTCCCCTCAAGGTGTCAGTGCTGTCCTACTCCTGCAAGTTTGCCTCGGCATTGTACGGACCCTTCCGGGAGGCGGCCAATGCGGCCCCCGTTTTCGGGAACAGGAAGTGCTATCAGTTGCCCCCTGGCAGCTCGGGACTGGCTGCCAGAGCTGCCGTAAGTTACCTCATGCTTTACTTACTTTCGCAGATCATTTTTACGCATAGATAATAGAAACAATGGAAAATATGGCATGGAAGCGTGGCGACTGTCGCTGGGCTATGACCAAACTACACGGACTCTCAAAACGGCTATGCAATGAAAGTTATGTGTTTGGTTTATAGGTATATACAAAGATGGGTAGATGCAATTTGCAGTTGTATAGTCATCGGAACAGTGCATTCCTGAAAATTCCAATTCACGGCGGTCAACTCTTCGATCAGCGACGTCATTAGCTATCATCGAAAAGTTTAAAAAACTTAAACACACACCAGATACTAAGTTCGGTGAGTGCGTTTTCGGCGTGCCAGGCCCTAAAACCTGGAATAAACTGCCACACGATTTACGATTGATTAAAGACTTGAAAGAATTCAGAGTGACGCTTAAAACTCGTCTCTTCAGAAAGTCATATCCATGAATGGTACAGTTGGAAATCCAATTTATATAGCGAAGCTAGCCAGTTAGTACCTTCCTAAAGTCATTTACAGAAAAGTTTGAAACTTTTCATAGTCTGCTATATTGTAAATAACTTCACTTAAACCCAAGTATAATTTTTTATTTTTTTTATGATCTGTTTTTCAGTCCTAAACTCGAACAAAAAACCATTAATATTTCAAATACATAAATACCAACTTTTCTTCTATAATAATAATTGGATTACTTCTATAGCGCCGTTTTTGTGGGAAAATCACCTCAAGGGCGCTTTACCACCTGCCGCTGACCACTAAATAATAAATGTAATATCAATAACAAATAAGATTAAGATAGTAACTGCAATATCATGCAATGTGCAGTGTTTTCCGATATTATATCCTGTGTGTGCAAAATCATATCTTCTCAAGTGAAAACTTATAATATAACGTGTTAATCTGGAGTGACCTGCCAGGTGCAGGTCAGTATGTTTCTGTATCTGTTTGCACATAATAAGATAAACCCTAGCAAATAATATTTATACAGTGTCCTTGAGGTGATTTTTTCACAAAAATGGCGCTATACAAATTGTATAATTATTGTTATTATTATAGTCTCACTGGCTCAGGGTAGTTAGAATTAACATTTTAAAAAATTATAAAAATTAAACACTTAAATCTATCAGTACTCAATTCAAATTTTTAATTCAATTTTATATGTATTACAAATTTAAATTTATTTTTTGAATTCACATAAATTATTATTTCCATAATTTCGGTGAAAAAACACAAAAAATTTACTCTTTATTAAATTATTATTCATTGCCGATAGTGATAGCATAATCTTTATAGAAATCCTTCAAAATGTTAGATGTTATTTCATGATCTGCCCTGCCATATCCCGTAGATTCTCCATAAACTAGAATCTTCTTCTCAGCAGGATCGTGATTCATCTTCCCGCCTCCCAAGCAAGCGCATTTAAGCGGCAAAAGCGTATTTTGGACTTCCTCGAAGATATCTGTGTGCCATTTAGCTCGCTGATAACCTCTGACGATTATAATATCAGGTTCTTCGCCATTTCCTTCATCCTTTTCCTGAACTTTTATCAGGATGTATTTGAATACTCCATTATTATCAATGTCTACAAGAGGGATCTTATTTAATTCTAATCCCATTGTTAAAACAGTGTTGAATAGCCTACGGATAATTTTGATTGCTTTTAATGTCTTGTTTTTAAGATAACGTAAGTTAATTTGTTCTTGTAGTGAGAGTTGTATTTGGTACAGACAATTTTCTAATCTGACAGTTCTATTTGTAGGTTAAGTGTCAACAGGAAGACAACTTGAAGCAATCGAAACTACATATTTAAAATAAGAATTATTAAGTGTACAGGTTCCTACCTACACAATTTAAAATTTTGGCTGGCTACCTATGCAATATAATATGTTTTTATATTTTATTATTGAATTCTTAATTTAATTTTTTAAATATTTTTTTTTAATTTACGGATGTCATTCTGTTTTTTTGCATAAGCACTTTTTATGATTTGAATTTTGAACAATAATGAAAACTAAAATGTAATAATTAATGTGGAATGAAAAGTATTTTAATTAGCAATAATTTTTTCCTCCGTGGAGTAGTTGTTTTCACACTTGATAATGTATAGGTCGTGCAATGGGGTATTTTCAATGTTTTTTTTCATTGACTACAAAAATTAAGAAAAAATACGATAACAATGACATTTTACTTTTATGTTTGCGAATTTTTTATAATGATTCAAAACGTGCAATTTTATTTCAAAAAGCGGTATTCCACAAGGTACATTTTAGGAGCCACTATTAAAAAATCTTTTTTAGTTGAAGTATGGTGTTCCACAGGGATCATATTTGGAGCCACAATAAAAAAATAGGGTATTTGCTTCTAAAGGTGTCTTTCCTTGGAAGGAAAAAAACATGTTTACTAATTTATAAAACAATTGTTGCACCACACGTAGACTACTGTTCCGGTGTTCTCTATCTAAGTAATGTAGATAGCTTTAAAAAACTCCAAATAATCCAAAATAGAGCCACAAGACAAATTTTAAAGTCTAATAAATGTAAATCAATACAGAAAATGCTCAAGGAATTAGATATGATGAGTGTTAAACAAGGAATTTTCTATAGCATTTTAATTTTCATTTACAAAATTTTTAACAAATTTACT